>SADC01001001.1:18166-135531 GCA_004194705.1 Ditylenchus dipsaci
TGTGCCGATAACTTTCTCTTACATTAGGAAAAAGCCGTCGATTTGCCAAGCCTACAGTGATGATTAAAATGGAAAGCCTGCTTGCCGTCTAAGCCTGTCGTTGCCGAACAAGCCTGTCGCCGCTGCTGTTACTGTTTTGCCAGCGCTTTGCCAAACTCGCCACTTCTTCGTCAAAGAAAAAATGATCGAAACTAGCCGAAAACAGTGGTCCCAACGAAGCTGGTGGTTCTGCCTAAGGATAATTAAATCGACAGTTTTGGTATTGCAGCAGCCGAAGAAATCACCATGCCTCCTCTTCCAGCTGCTATTATAGAAGAGAAGCCGAAGACAGTCAGAAGACCAAGGATCGAAAACGTGTCGCCAGGAACCGCAAGTTAAAGAGCTACAAAGCTAACGTTTTCTGTCGACGGGTAAGCGGGTAGACAAGACTCAGGAAAAGACGACAGACAAAGACCGTGGAAAAGCCAGTGGACAAGCTCTGGACAAATCAAATGTGAAGGTCGACAAGCTAGGTGCAAAGATGAAAAAGGGTGACAACAAGCGACAAGCAAGATCGTTGAGAAACAGGAAGACAAGGCCGGAGCTAAGCAAGACAAGCAGCTGAGAAGTGGTCAGCCTTTGATGCCAAAGCCCCGTTGAAGGATGCGAAGAGTTCATCACAGTCAGTGCTCTGCTGCCGAGAAGTCAAAGAAGAAGACTAAAAATCAAACTACTACGATGGCTGGTACTACACTGATTGTGCAGTTTGTTTATATATTGTTGGTCGGCATGCTATATTTCGAGAACTTTAGAGTCAATACATTGCTGAAGAAGATACTGGTGTGGCAAGGCTCCTGCTGTCTCGATGTATATAAAGAAAAAAAGTAGTGAAGACTGGGGGCTGGATCCGTCCAAGTAAACAATTCTTGCATCTGAATTATCCTCTGTGTCTCTCCATTTGCTTGTTGTTGGTTTTTTTTTCTCTGTGATAATAATGAACTGAGAGGACGTTGCTAATTATTTGTACGGTGAAACCTAATGCTCAATTTCGACAACAAGACATTGATTGTAAGGATCGCTCGTAACTTAAAAGTTCCTGCCTTTTCTTTATTATGGCAATTTCGGACTTTTGAGGCTCAAAATTTTGCTCGAAATCGCAAAATTAAGGCAGTTACTGACAGTAAAGCCGTGTTGGAAATAATTCCAATCGATTGTTCGATAACTTTATGTCCCAAAAGTCGAAAACTTACTGAAATACAGTCAAGCTTCTTTATAAGCTACACTCCATATAAGCTACCTCCTTATAAGCTACACGTGAGTCCGGTCCCAAATGGGTATGTTCCGTACAATGTGCCCATTATTATAAGCTACACCTCTCTATAAGCTACATCTAGGGTCGGTCCAGAGGTTTAGCTCATAGAGAAGTATGACTGTAGTAAATTGAAAAACCCCCAGAGGGACTAGAACTTCCGACAATAGGCGATGTGTATATAAAGTTTCCCCTCCCCCTTTAAAGAACCATCGCCGTTGATGACTGGCAATATTGATTTGAACCCGTAGGGGACAGTTCTTTTATTTCGAAATGCGTATATAAAGTTAAGAATAAGGTTGTCAATTAAGATAAGGTTGTCAAATGATCATGTAAATTTATTTCCAAAAAAACGCACTTCATGATACCGTATAACCTCTATTAGACGGCACCCTCTAATAGACGGCACCCTCAGGACCTACAGTAGCGGAAAAAGTATTGGAGCAAGCACATATTTTTTTGAAAATCATTGTGTAGCTTCCAAATTCACAACATTCTACAATAATTTTCAACCAAGAGGTTGCCGCAATCTCAGCACATTTTGAGCACAAATATGCCGAAAAAGATTAATTTTTTGTTAGCATACCAATGCTATATGCAAAGCACTCATTTCTGGGGTGGAAAAAGTATTGGAGCAAGCGCTGTTTCGTTATGTTTCAAATTTTAGGATTTGTTTGCTAGTTATTTTTAATGAGTTTTACAGCACTGTTTCTTAGCTACAATTTGATAGGTCAAACACTTCTTTTTGATCATTCTGAGAAAGTTATGACCATCAACAAAAAAGTGTCAATTTCTAGTCAAAATCAAGTAAATCTAAGGAAAATGGTTGTTGGTCACATAAATACTGACTTTCTTAAAAGTTGAATATCAAGATTGACAGTTAATGCACTGTTTGAATATTTAACAATTTCTTTACAAAATGGCATGTAGCCTTTTTTTAGGATTGCCAGGGCTGAGAAACGGACGGTTGAAGTTGAAAGAAGTGAAAATGTCTCAAATAAGGCAAAAATAGATGTTTTTACTTCTTTCAACTTCAACCGTCTGTTTCTCAGCCCTGTGCAATCCTTAAAAAGGCTTACATGCCATTTTGTAAAGAAAATGTTTAAATATTCAAACAGTGCATTAACTGGTCAATCTTGATATTCAAACTTTTAAGAAAGTCAGTATTTATGTGACCAAACAACCATTTTCCTTAGATTTACTTTGATTTTGACTAGAAATTGACACTTTTTTGTTGATGGTCATAACTTTTCTCAGAATGATCAAAAGAAGTGTTTGACCTATCAAATTGTAGCTAAGAAACAGTGCTGTAAAACTCATTAAAAATAACTAGCAAACAACTCCTAAAATCTTGAAACATTAACGAACAGCGCTTGCTCCAATACTTTTTCCACCCCCAGAAATGAGTGGCTTTGCATATAGCATTGGTATGCTAACAAAAATTAATCTTTTTCGGCATATTTGTGCTCAAATGTAGCTGAGATTGCGGGCAACCTCCTTGGTTGAAAATTATTGTAGAATGTTGTGAATTTGGAAAGCTACACAATGATTTTCAAAAAATATGTGCTTGCTCCAATACTTTTTTCCGCTACTGTATGTCTCAGCGCAAAAAATTTTTTGCAAATCTGTTTTTCGCGTTTTCTCGATCACCTCGATCTTAGTTTATTCCGCTTTTTAGATTTTTTTGAGTAGCCAAAATCTCAAAATCAAAATTTTTTTTTCGATTTTTTAGGGGTTGAAAATAGAAGGCATGCCCGTCTATTAGAGGTTATACGGTAATACCAAAAAGTCTGGGATAGTACAAAGAAAAGAATGAATGGAAGTGTACATGGTTTAATGTTTTTGAGTTCTAGTTATAACTTTGTACGAAATTTCTCTGTTCATAGCTCAAATGAAAGCCTAGAATCTTGGCTACATTTTGGTATATGGAACGCTTGACTTGTATAAAAAAAGTCAAGAAATATAATCGAACCAGTCACAGAAAAACCCCCAAACGAACGGTTTTCGTAAATTTACCAGGTCATAGCCTGTAAATCAGCTCCAGAATTTCGTAATCATGATCTGATGATTTTGTCGGATACCAGGAGTGTGAGGATCGTTTTGACTACAAACTTGTAAATTAAAGAAGATAAAGAAGGGGGGCGTTACCGAAAAAGGTAAAAATATTTGGTAAACGGCACATTTGGTAAAAAAAAACTTTTGGTAAAATTTTTTTTGTAAAACACATTTGGTAAAGCACATTGGTAAAAAAATTTTTTGTAAAGTCACATTTGGTAAAAAAAATTGACCCTACTATAGAATACCCCCCCCCCCCAAAAATCCGACCTTTTAAAACTTAAGTAAAAAGTACCCAAATATATGTCCCAGACCCCGGAAAATGTGTGCAAACTCTTCATTAGTCACAACTTCCGTACGCTGGCTACCCCCAAGCCTAAGGGCTAAGCCTAAACTTGTTGTTTGCAAGGGTAGTTACAGCATTTTTTAAAGGTCGGATTTTTGGGGGGGGGGTATTCTATAGTAGCGCCAAAAAATTAATAACGGCCATTTCAGTTCTTTTCGTGTCACAGATTGTGTCACAAAGACAAAAAAAATTATCGCAGGATTATGGTATACCACATGTTCCCAAAAGTAAGTTTTGACCCTAATTCGAACGTTTCAGGTCGTAATTAGTACGAAAAAACATGTTTTCCGGTGCGGAAGACATGTGCAAAAAAAATTTGAGCCCTTTTTATTTAAGCCCCCAAGCCCCCTACGCCCCGGAGGCTTTAAGGTTCCCGAACAATTCAGTGCTCGCATTAGCGTTTAGGGCCAAGGCTGACTCTTTTATATCACACCTGCCTGCCTTCGGCAGCACCCTAATTCAATAGGAAGCCCCTTTGGGGTACATTGTTCGGGCCAAGGCTGACCCTTTATACACACCTGCCTGCCTTCGGCAGGCACTGGCATTGTTGATTAATCAAAAAAAAATGAGCAGATAAAAAACGGAGACGACGATTTCAACAAAAAAATGAAAAAAATGAATTTTCGGTCAAAAATGTAGATTTTGAACACTTTTCAAAAAAACTTTTTTTTGCTCCAGATGTCTTTCCGCCACCGAAAACATGTTTTTCGTACTAATTACACCTGAAACGTTCGAATATGTGGTCAACCCCAGTTTTGGGAACATTGGCTATACCATACTGTAGCCAATTATGAACTGTGCCTTTACTTAAAGAAAATTTACCAGATATGCCTTTACCAAAACAAATTTTACCAAATGTCCCTTTACCGAAATTTTTTTTTTTTCAAAAAGTTTTTTTACCAAATGTGCCTTTTACTAAATATTCTTTTACCTTTTTCGGTACAGCCGAAGGGTGCACCCATGGATTTGAACCTAAGAGTTCAAATTGCACCCCGCCCTTAAAAAGTTCGTTCCCGCCTAGGGTCAGACACTTCTTATTCCAGATTTAAAAAATTTCTTTGTTCTTTGATCGGATTTTCTTGATCAATCTAGTCCAAGAAGTTGCAAGATTCTGGTTTTGTCATTTATTTTTCCAAATTACTCTATAACAGGTTCGTATAATTTTGAAAAAAGGACATTTGGGTAAAAAAAAGATTTTATTTCATTTTATCCAGTGCTTATTGCTATTTTGGAGCGAAAAAAAAAAGATTTGACTAAAAACTTCAAAAATAAAAAAGATTTTGGCTCCCCAAAAAGGAAAAATCTTTTTAAAAAGACGATCACGAAGCCTGCTCTATAAACATAGGTCCATTTGCTTACTAAAACATGTCAATTTTTCATAAAAGCTTGTTTTCTCCCCTGAATACGCATTTTTTTAAATTCAAAGATACCATCGAGAAGCTGTATTAAAATGCCCATTTCTGTAAGACAGATTTTTTCCATAGAAATTAGCAAGATATAGTCAAAAGAAGTTGGCGAGCTGACTTTGCCGATCAATTCAAACTTTGAAACATGAAAAGTCGCTATTTGCTGGTCAGCTGCCCCTAGTCAACCTTTTTGCGTATGCAACTTCTAGAGGACACATCTCGCCAAATTTTATTATCGAATTCAGCAATTTATAACTTAAAAGGCGCTACACGGTTCATAAAAAATTGATTTATTTTAAAGCGAATTCGTAAAAAACGGGTTTCATAAAAAATAGAATTCTTCGAAACCTGATTTCGAAAAAAAATTAATTTGTTTCAAAACGGTTTGGCAAAATGAAGTTTTAAAAAATATATAGTTTTATCAATATTTAATTCATCAATAAATAGGTTTATCCAGATTTCTCGACAAATTTATTTCACAACTGGATAAAAAAAAGTATCTCCGTGACAGTGTATCTTGAAAAAAGGAAAAATTAGCCGGTTATTGAAAATAAATTCCCAGGAGAATGAAAACATTGAAATACCTTGCGATGGTAGTAGACCATATCAGACATGTTCTTCTGAATCATCTTAGCTTTAACTTTATCTGATGCTTGCTCAATGAGGCTTGAGATATTTGTCGCCCAGCACTCTAAAATCCATGCAAAATATTTCTGTATATCTTAAAAATACTAACATCCCCCTGTCGGGCTAGCTCCTATTTGTATTCGAAGTTCCTGACTTCTATGTCTTCCTTGCACGTTGCATGAGTGTGATTCCCATAGCTTTTTCCAACGCATTTATCATCTGAATTTGTTTCCATTCCATTTTGCAGCCTTGTTGTGTTTCACGCATTTCCAATGAGTGATCTGTTGCTTGTCCTTGTAACCAGCAAAGTAAACTTCTCCTAGATCAGTACTTGTAATGTTACTAGAAATTATGATAAAAGCCTACCATCCAGAATCACCATGCGCCTTCCCTTATTGCTCTTAATAAACTCGATGGCAAGACCCGTAATGATCTGAAGCTCACGCCTCCGCTTTCGACCCATTTGGACGTTTCTGGCTGACTGTTGGATTTGGCTTGAGCTCATTTCCTCTTCCTCCAATGATCCTTGCTCACTCGCATGACAGCTGCTCGCTTCATCAGGGCTGCTGTATCGGTCTTCGAGATTCATCAGGAGCGCTTAATTCAATGAAAACAATAATAGAAATGTCGATCAGAAAGCAATCAAAAATACGTATTTAAACAATGATTCATGAAATCAAAATATCGTAAAGTTTCATTCTGCCAAACCATTTTGAAACAAATAATTTTTTTTCGAAATCCGGTTTTCGAAGAATTCTATTTTTTATGAAACCCGTTTTTTACGAATTCCCTTTAAAATGAATCAATTTTCATGAACCGTGGTAGCGTCCTTAAAAAAGGCGAAGTTTACGAGCTTTCTAAGAAAAAAAATTTACTTAAGCTTGCAGAATACCATTTTCTAGTCAAAATAACCAACCACCATCCCCCCCCCCCTAAAGTCTGTCCTCCTTTAATCTTAACAGGTCTTAGTAGCCATTTTGGGGCGTGCCATACTTACTGTCCCTTGATGTCTAAATCTTGATTACTTGAGTACCACCACACTGACACTGCCTAAAAATCACAATCTAGGCTACCTGGGTAACACTACTAGGATAGGACTTGTGAGAGTCGGATTGGACCCTTGAAGGTAAACTAACACCATTCAGGACTGTTTATGAGAATCAAAGATAGACTAACATTACTGAGAATTGTTCAGGACCTCTAAAATGGTTAAAGAAGGGTGAAAGCTGTTAAGGCGATAGTCTCGACACAAAAGCATTAATCCAGTTTTGTGTTTTTTAAATGTGCTTTTAGAGGCATATTTTGTCGACCATTCGGTGTTGTGATCTCGAACAAATCTGTGCAGAATTAAAAGTTGGATCAACATTATCAATATCAGAATTTCTGAATCTTTTCAAAAATGCCCTAAAAATCAAAATGTAACGAAAACATAATCCACCTGTTTTTATCGGTTTTTCCGTTTCCATTTCCGTTTTTAGAGCATTTTTGAAGGAATTGATATGGAATTTGAAGAATTGATATGATATTGATAACGCTCATCAAACTTTTAATTTCGCACAAGTTTGTTCGACATCGTAACACCGACCTGTCGACAAAATATGGCTTAAAAAACATTTAAAAAACACAAAACTTTGATTAATCCTTTTGTCTCGAGACTATTTCCTTAACAGCTTTCACCCCTCCTTTAAAAGAGCATGCCCGTGCGTTACATGGTGAAATTTGAATTTCCAAAAGGCGGGGACCACCTTAATGCGCGAGACCAAAAAGATTCAAATTCAAATTTTCATTCCTATTGTATGAGCTGTAGGATATCAGACGTGTGCTACGCAATTCTCATGCAAAGTTTGTTATTCTGCTGTGCCTTTTTTTGGTCAACTATGAATAGTGTTTATACATCTTCTAAGTAATTTTTATACGCTAAAACCGATAAAAAGTAGTTTCCAAACAATTTTGCAGTAGAAAAAAAAATTTCTAAAAATTTTTGGTTACCATAAGTTGACCGATTGCCTTGGTCCCCCAAGCTAAAATCGGGTATTAAGTTGTCCTACCGCGTTTTGGTCACTGGAGCTAGGCAAAAAGGTCTGTATATGTGTTTTTATCAAGAGTCTTGCTCGGAATTATGTCTAAGGTAAGTGCGCGCGCGCATCTCTAACCAACCAAGCCCCCTGCGCCCCGAAGGTGATCAAACACATATACAGACCTTTTTGCCTAGCTCCAGTGACCAAGTTTCTTTATGCGGTAGCCCCAGTCAACAAAACTATGTTCAAATCCCATCTTTTTAATATTTTTAAAGATATCCAGTTACCCTTTTGGTTTATTCAGCTTGGGGGATCAAGGCAATTGGTCAAGTTATGGTAATCAATTTTTTTTTGAAATACTCATTTTTTAGTACGGAAATTGTTGGGAAACAACTTTTTTTTTATTGTTTTTAGCGTATAAAAATTACTTAGAAGACGTCTAGTTGACCAAAAAAGGCGCATTTTTTGCACATTTGTAAATCATGTTTTAAACGACTTCTAAGTAATTTTTATATGCTTAAAACGATTAAAAAGTTGTTTTCTGACACTTTCCACGTAAAAAATAGATTTTTTTGAAAAAAAATTCTTTGGCCGAAATAAGACTTATTGCCTTGGGGACCAAGGCAAAACACCTTGTATTAAGGGATTCTACCGCGTTTTGGTCACTGGAGCTGGGCAAAAAGAGTCGCTTAATGCATTTTTGATCAAGAGTCTTGCTCGGAATTATGTCTGAGGTAAGTGCGCGCGCGCATCTCTAACCATTTCAGGTACCCTTTCAGGTTGGATTGCCTTGGGGACCAAGGCAAAAAGTCAAATTTAGTCAAAAATTTTTTTTCAAAAAAAAAAAAAAAACGATTTTTGTGTGGAAAAGTGTCAGAAAATGACTTTCTTATCGTTTTAAGCACATAAAAGTTACTTAGGAGTCGTTTAAACATGATTTACAAATTAGTAAAAAATTGCGCCCCCCCCCTCAAGTAAATAAGTGCCTATTCGGCTATCCGTTCTCATTTGAAATAACTGGCAAAAGTCATGGTATGTCAGTAAGCCCAAATATAGGTTGCGCTAGCAGAGTTCTGATTACAATAAGTGATTTTCGTCTGCAGGTGCATCGCAATCATGACATTGAGTTCTGGTCAAAACTAGTATTTTATAAATTCTTTACGAAAACATAATGACTCGACAACGAGTACCAGAAAGAGTATTGACAATGAAAACGAGTGCAAGGACGAGAAAGAGAAGAAAAAAGAACTTTAGGTAGTCCACATAACATCCAGGTAATTTTCCTAACTGCCTACTTTTATGGCCTGCCTACTTACCATAAGATTATCTATCTATCATGCACTTCTTCAGCATTTTAAACTGTATAACCATTCACACCGATTTGAAGGGCATGCCCGTGTGTTACACTGAGAAAAGGCGGGGACCAGCGCTTTTTTCTTTCTCGGTCAAGTTTTATAAGCGTTCTCATCTAAATTTTTCAAGTTTTTTGTCTAGTTTTTAAAAGTAGTATAGGGTCATCAATATCAGATTTGATGCAAAACGAGTGAAAAATGGCACGAATCAAAAAATTTTGCTGGTCCCCGCCTTAACTTTTTGAAACGCATGGGCATGCCCCTTTGAATATTGTAACGGTGGTCAATGTTGCTATGTTTGCTTTATTTTCTTTTTACATTAAATCATTGTTTGATTGAGTGAAACGTTAACTCAAAAACCGTGAAAATTAAATTTTAATAAATCTGAACAAGGTGTAGCAAAAATGACCTTTAAGGAGGGGGTAGTTATTAAAGAGGAAGAGTTATCATGGAGGGGGAATTTGAAGGGAGGGGGAGGGTAAAAGCCATTTAGGTTTAAAAAAGTAGCCTCCATGGCGCATTGCGTAAGCGTTCGCATTTTTTGGCCCAAGATGGTGTTGCAGGTTTGATCCCACTAGGTGACGTGCTATTTATTTTTATTTTATTACCAGTTCTAGGGATAATTTGGGTCGCTGATTCCGAATCTGGTGTCCAAAAAGTCTAATTATCTCCGAAACTGGCCAAAAAGCCAAAACACCTTGTAGAGCCGAAAAGTGTTTTGGCGACCAGAAATGGTTTTTTAGTGTTTCAAAGACGGCTATCGATTAGCGACCTTTTAAAAAATCACGAGATAATCAGCTGTTTTTTCTTTTTCTTTTAGATTCTTTTTTATTCGCGGTGAAAAATTAAATATTTTTCCAAAATAACTTGCGATTGCTCATCGCTAAGCCTATGGTAGTAAAAGGTGCAATTATGTAGTTCAGCTTGCAAAACACTAATCTTCACACAGCCTATCGTACTTTTCTGGCACTATTTTCGATGTATTTGGATTGTAGTGATTATTTTTGAACAGCCAATTATGCTTTGTGTGGCAGTTGTTTAGAACTGTCGGCACAATAAAACAATAATTAATGTCAATTACCTCCAAAAAAAGCTTTCCAAAAACAATAGAGAGGCTGGCAATTAACTATTACGCTTAAAATATTTTTTTGTGATAAAGTGGGAATTGTTGGAGTTTATTTTATTAAGCACAATAGCTTAGACAAAAAACATTGGCAAAAATACATTTCAATAAATGCCACTGGAAACGGGCAAAACAAGTCGAGATCATTGGTGATTGTAGCAGTTGAAAAAGGTGTATATATCAAATTCTTGGAATTTGGCACACAAAAGCCGTCATAATATGATTCAACAAATACATTCAGGCTAGACAAAAAATTGGATTTTAATTATTTTGAAGAATTTCAGTCTTTTAGACCACAAAAAGATACGTCTATTTGATTTTAGACTCAAAATATCTTAATTAGTCGGAAAACGTCAAAAATACAATATATTTTTTGACAGGAATTTTATTTTTTGTATTTTCATACTTTTCATACGCGGGGTGGTGTATAGTGACCGCGCCCCTTTTACTTTTTTCTATCGCCGTTCTGCATTTTGACCACATTTTTTTTGGCATGAATTGCTTTTTAATTTGATTTTATACTATCAGCTATTTTTATACTTTGATTGGGTGCCAATCAGAACTTCCTTTCAATTTTTTTAATGAGTCAGTCCTAATTTTCTCAAAAAGTGAGAAAAACTAGAACAGCCGCATATAAAAAAAATTGAAAGATATGGTCCCCAAACTAAAGTGAAAAAACATAGATTGTAGAACGTAAAATAAAAATGGTCAAAGTGCAGGACAGTTATGAAAAAAGTAGGACGGCTAAGTGGGTAGGCCTTGGTATAATACGTCGAGTTAAAATGCTGAATGAAATCTTGAAAATGATAAAATCCTCTATTTTTTTTCATCCCATGAGATTCAAGCACAAATAATAAGAACAAAATCTAGGCGTCAAAAACAATAACAAATAACTTAAAATAACCTAATCAACAAAATATTTAGCAAGGGGTCAAATTGAAATGTCCTGGTATATGAATCATTACTAAAAACACAAATTTTCGATACAAAGACAAATCCAATTATTTTTAAAGACTCGGTACTGTAAGGAGTCCTTATAGGAATAAGAAATGAAAAACATTGTCACAGATTGAATACCTCAGTAGCTCAGCTCAAGCTAGTGAAAGTTGGCGTGGGTTCGATTCCCACTTGGGGCACAAGTAGAAGGTAGAGCCAATGTCCTGGATCATTTATTGATAAGTTTCAAAATATAAAAAACTATTTTTTACACGAGAGCCTATCGACCTCATTTCCGCCCCGACAAGACCAAAGAGTACGTACTATCTAACACGGGAAGTGCATGACCTCCCCCCACGATATTGAGAACCCAATATACCATTCGATAGAGCTCCGGAAATTATTGTTTGACATAAATATCTGTTATGGTATATTGGGTTTCTCAATATCGCGGGAAGGTCATGCATTTCCCATGTGAGCTAAGAGATTTGAAAAGCGAGCCAAAAACTACTTACAAACTTCTACTTTTGATAGAAACGTGAGTCACGTTTCTGACGAATGATGGTCTGGGACATTGGATCTAGCGGAATATCTGGCTACCAGACAAATTCTAATATTTTTAGAATTTGTCGCGCGACATTTTCTAATATTTTAGAAAATGTCGTTTAGAATTTGTCGCGCGACATTTTCTAATATTTTTAGAATTTGTCGTGCGACATTTTCTAATATTTTTAGAATTTGTCGCCCGATATTTTTCTCATATTTTTAGAATTTTTTTGTGGTCTTTCTGTTAAGAAAGCCTCTTTTAAAAACTAAAAGCATCGTCCGTTCAATGAAAAGGGGAACCAGCAGGCAGATAAGAGCACGTATACCAAAGGATGCAAGCATTGCTAGACAAATTCAGCGGAAAAAGTACAAGGTAGTTATGTTTTCAGATAGTGTGTCTACAAATATCCTGCACTGTTTCAGATAAATGCTACTATGCTTGATACTAAGAAAGCGAGTGAAATGCAAGTGCCCTCAGCTATGCAAAAAACAGAAGATGATCAACAGTTCCTGAGGTACGACTCGCGAACGCAAGAACCTGGTAAACTGACATTAGACTAGATATATTTATCCAGGTTCTTTCTTAACACTGTCTGTTTTCGATTTGCCGTGGATAATGGTCTGGATGTCTCCGTTTGATCACCAGCTTTTGCAACGAACTTTACTGATTGCTTTTGACGCCACCTATACAAAGTCTCCAAGAGGATTCCTGCAGGTAGACACCCTGTTCTGGTTCGAAACCTAGGTTGCAGGATGCAGCCTGCTCTGGTTCCCATTCATCAATGGAACGATAATGATTACATTCGCAAGCAGCTTCCTGTCACAAACAATTCTGTGGAATCATGGAATCGAGACTACAAAGCTCACTTCGCTGGAGGAGGAAAGGCAGATCGCAGTGGCCCTTTACATACTTCGGCAAACCGTTTGTTTCAAACCGTTTGCAGCAAACGGTTTGACGAGTTTGCTGCAAACCATGGTTTGTAGCAAACAGTTTGTACAAACTTTTTAAACCGTTTGTTCAAACCGTTTAAACCGTTTGTTCCAAACGGTTTGATCAAAGCTTCGGTTAGTCTTGCAGTTCTTTTTTTTTCACAAATATTTCAATTTTTGTCCGTACTGTTAAAATAGCAATCAAGACAGCCCAATCCTGTTTGATGGGACCGAAACTGCAATTTCACCCACCAAAAGCCCAAACCAGGGTAGGTACCTCCTGGCAGGTGTATATCCACCTCGGTGACCTGAAAATTTAAAAAAAATTTCATATAAAAAAAAAACCATGCTATCGAATGTAAAATCGTGTGGTGAATTAGGTTTGATAAGACCAAAACCCCGATTTCACCTACCCAGACCCCAAAGCCGGAAATGGGTACCTTCTGGTCAGGTGGATCAGCCGGATCGTCTATATAAATTTCAAGACACACAATTGTAACGTTTTTTTTTCATAACCTCGATCTATTTCACCTGTATCTCACTGTTTGAAGCATGAAAACAAGCCTGAGAAACAGTTCCGTATGGTCCGTGAATCTCAGCTGATTTCGGAGCAATTGGTACATGCTCTGCTAGTAGAATGGGAAGAAAAGCAATCCAATGAAGTACCGAACTTTAATGAATTAGTCTCATTTCTACGATCTGTGCAAGAAAGCGTGTGGTACACATAAGGATTCCATCCAGATTTCGATGATATTAAAGAAAGTGATGAAGAGGAACTAGAAGAGGAAGGTAGTGTTGAAATATAGTTGTTCATTGGGCCTGTTAGCTTATACATGTTATTCTCCGTTGTCAATAAAGTTTGTATCAGCGCGAGATATCACTGAGTCGAATGTTGATATGTAAAGGTTTGTTATTTTTGTGGTCTTCATATGTGAAGAAATCACATTTGTTGCCGAAGAGCATCTCAGTCTCGTGAATTTATTCATTGCTTATAGTAGTTTTTTTGATAACTTAGTACAAAGACTTAGATTTACAGATAGGATTTTTTTTTAATATTAGAAAATGTCGCCCGACAAATTCTAAAAATATAAGAAAATGTCGCGCGACAAATTCTAAAAAAATTAGAAAAATGTCGCACGACAAATTCTAAAATATTAGAAATTGTCGCGCGACAAATTCTAAAATATTAGAATTTGTCTGGTAGCCGAATATCTCGTCCCCAGAGATTCCCGTTCCCGTGTTAAATAAGTAGATAAACATAATAAAGAAACACATTTCGATTTCATGCAAGTCAAAAAAAT
Organism: Ditylenchus dipsaci; assembly: GCA_004194705.1. NCBI lineage: Eukaryota > Metazoa > Nematoda > Chromadorea > Rhabditida > Anguinidae > Ditylenchus > Ditylenchus dipsaci. The sequence continues at coordinate 32,095 of SADC01001001.1, forward strand.
TGAGGCTTTTTTTTGGCAGCCGTGTTACCAGTAAAATTTTCAACTTTTTGACCAATTTTTGACCAAAGCGAAACAAATGGGATTTAACCTGAACATTTCAATTACAGCCTTCAGCAATTTAAAGGCCATTCTATTGCATTTTCCTATCAATCACAGCAGCGATACGAACAAAATGTGTTAGCTTAATAGCTAGGCAAGAGGGCATAGTTGAGACCGTCGTCGTCGCAGTCCGTCCTGCTGGCATCCGCCCTGTCTAGATCTGTGGCTGGTGCTAGACTGAACTCTAGTTGTTCTCTAGGCACATCCCCATTAGCTGCAAATACAAGGTAGGCATGGAGCAGGACACATGGTAGGGCAGACCATACTCCTCTTCTTGCATGTCTTCTAAAAAGAAATTAGTTTTCAAATAAGATAAAAAAATTGCGAAAAATATAAACTCGAGTATTCATAAAGGGTTAGAGAAAAAGGTTACACGAAAGAGTATCCAAGTTTACTCATGTTTTGGGTAGTTTTACGAAAGTCTTGGGCCAAAAAGTACAAAATGTTATACGAAATAACAAAAAAATAGATATACATAAATATCTACCAAATTTGACTGAGTTAAACACAGCAAAACTACAAAAAAATCACAAAAAATTAATCTTGATGAGATTTGTGGGGGTACCAGGTGAAATAGACTTAATTAACTTACTTGAGAATATTCTTGGGGTGGCCAGTGGCATGAAGGTGATTGATGAGCCAGCGATAATTCGCACAAATGTCTGCAACACACAAACATTTACCTTGTTTTTTACACAAAATTAGACCAGCTTACCATATTTGAGGTAAAGAGTGTGGGACTGAAGGTGATGCGTGTCTGGGTGGGGATCCTCAACATACATGGTCTATTTGACCTATAATATTGGACTATATAGCCCTAACTGCCTATCAACTATAGTCACTTACATTTGCTTGGCACTGCTCAACCTGTAGGTCACTTTGGAGTCCACAAATGTCTTGTCTAGTTCTGTATAGCAGTCTATTACGCTATCTGTTCTGGAAGCTTTGGGCCAAGGAATTTGCTAAAAACGGCATGACTTTTGAATATGTGGTCAAAATTTGAAAATAAGTATTTGATATGCAGTCAATTCCCGATTTCACAACCCCTCAGAAAAAGGGGAAACCTGAATTGAGAATTATCCTTTTTGGAGGAAAAATATTTGGGTTTCTGAAAAAGGGCAAACCTTTTTTTGCAGCTGATTCACGTCTTTTTGCAGCTGACTTTCTTTTTCAGCTCTTTTCCATTTTTTTCTTAAATTTTCTAACATTCTTCTTAAAATTTTAACACCATCAAGTAGCTTTGCGATTCTAGTTTCTAGCGTGGTATTATTTGTTGCAACACCTTTGAAAAATATAACCCAAAAAGGTAAAAGTATGAAGCAAATTATTCTTCAGACTTACTACATACTTTTACCTTTTTGGAATATATTTTTCGAAGATGTTTCAAAAAATGATACCTCGTTGGAAACTAGAATCGCAGGGCTACCTGATGGCGCTAAAACTTTGAAAAAATGTTAAAAAAAATTCAAGAAAAGGCTGAAAAAGAAAATCAGCTGCAAAAAAAGGTTTGCCCTCTGAAAAATGATCGGCTCTATGCTTCAATGGTGCGGGTGGGGGATTTCCTAGGTTCACACTTGTTGTTATCTTTTGTGATCTTTAGGCATAGCCTGAGGCAAGGCTAGGCCAGCATATGTTGAAACATATGTCTAGGGTTGTCGAGGCGAGGCTTCGATTTCGAGGGTTCCCTCGAAATTTTTTCTTTTTTTTGGTTTTTTTTAACTTGGTTTTTAACAAAAATTTAACTCCAGGCCTTGTTTTGTAAGAAAGCAAACTAAAAAATTTGTACAGAAGCTCAATGATTAGATCAAAAATTTGAATCGGCGGGTGACAATTTAGAACGCGTGAGCATGATCCTTTAAAGGGGCATGATCGTGCCCGATGGGGAGAAAAGGCGCGAACCAGCAGTTCTTTCTTTCTCGATAAATTTTACATTCGTTCCCTTCTAGATTTTTTAAGTTTTCTGCCTAGTTTTTAAAGCAGTAAAAGGTCATCTATATCAAATTTGACGCAGAACGAGTGAGAAATGGGACGATTCGAAAAAATTCGAAAAAACTGCTGATTCGCGCCTTAACGCACGATCATGCCCCTTTAACACGGGAAAGGCCGACAGGGACAACGGTTCACCCTGGTGTATTTTTTCATGGAGAACACGAATATCACAAAATCGGACCTCCAAACATAATTGCAATGACCTCAAAAATCCCAATTTCTGTGAAGACTCTTCGGAGTCAGGTATGCTTTTTTCTTTAGGCCGGTGAGCCGTGAATTTATGTAGCTCAGCATTTTCTGTTATACTGATAAGAAAACTCTTTCTTTGTGCTTTCTGATGGTGTGTCGTTTTCTTATATACGAAAAAATATCATGAGTGAAAATGTAAGAGAACTCAATTACGCCTTTTGGAAAACTGACAAATTTTAACAAGGTACGAGAACTTTTTGAACAGAAGCTTGTAACCGTGAAAACAACTCTGTATTCAGAATCAGCATGAAAAATGGCACATTACGGTGCTTCAAAATCATATAAAATGAGCTTTTGGACTGTCTAGCTAAAGTAATGAAGAACCCAAAAAATGTGAGAAAAAAACGGTTTGACGCAAAATACTTGCAATTTTCAAATTCCAACACCGGATTCGTGTTTAGCATGGTCGATTCACTTGAGAAATTACTGTTTGAATAAAAAAGTTACTGTCAAATTTCAAATTCCGTTCAAGACAAAAAACATTTAAACTTTGAAAAAATTTGAATTTTTGAATTTGGATTAAAACACTGCGTTATTAACCCGTTTGACCAGTTTCAGAGCGGGGACAAAATCAATTGGCGGGGACAAAATCAAAAACAGGTGACGATGCTCCTTTTAAAAGGAAAGTTTGGGGAGGGTGGGGGGGGGGGGGTTGTGAATGGTTGGGGTGATTCAAATTTTAATATTTCATTAAACTTGACAAATTTAACCATTTTGCAACAAAAAAACCAACCCGAAAGTCTAGTGCAAAAGACAGTACTATAGAGAGCAGAAGAGTAAGTGTTAGATAGCAGTGGATAAGCGGATGACTTCTGTTCATGATTATTAATATCCGAAGAGTAGGTCTGTGCTTTTCTCTTCTGACAAGCTGCAACTAAAAAAACGATAAATTTGGTGTTGTTGTGTGATTATTTAATTGGGGGAGGAGGGCAGAACATGCAAAGTCAAATGACAAATCCTACCTTTGAGAAGAAGACTTGACTAGCGTGTAGAATGTGAATAATACAAATATTGCTTGGAGGGGAATTGCATTTTGCCGGCGGACTTTTAGCCTTAGAAATAGAAACTAGAATTTGTAGATTATGTTTGTCAACGCTCCAATCTGAACTTTTCAATTTGACAAAGTTCAGATGAGTAATAGCAAATGTATAACGCGCAACACTACAAATCTACAATGTTTTTTGCTTCAAATGAGGCAAACAAACTTTAAGTATATATTACTACTGCTACTTTGTTATGTTTATAAGAAGAAGGAAGTTTCTTTGTTTTTTGGAAATACAAGCTTGTATAAAGTGGTTTATGCCCTTTAAAACTTTGTTTTGATAAGCCGGGTTTCTCAAGTCGGTTTTAAGCTTTAAAAAAATACTTTTTGGGTAATACAGTCTACTTTCGATACAGTGTAGCTCCAGAGATCGGAAATATACACCATATCGAGAGTACACTATATCGAAAGTTTCCGAACAAAGCAGTCAATAGTATGAACTAAATCAAGAGTTTTGCCTTAATGACAGAAAACCCCCCAAAAAACGTCTTTTTTAACAAACAATAATAATGGTACCTGCAATTAAAGGTTAGACGAGAAGTAACTACAGTCGAGTCCCGCTAACCCGGCACCCCAAAAAGTTCGTTCCCGCCTTGGGTCCGACACTTTTTTTAACCCAATTTTCGAAGTATTTTTTCAATTGTGTTTTTACAGTCTGATAGCAAATATCGCAAGGATTCCGATTTTGCCGATCGTTTTTCAAAAACCTAATATTTTTGGCTCTAAAAGACCAAAACCCCGCTAACACGGCACCCTTTTTAAAAATATGGTGCCGGGTTAGCGGGGTTTTGGTCTTTTAGAGCCAAAAATATTAGGTTTTTGAAAAACGATCGGCAAAATCGGAATCCTCACGATATTTGCTATCAGACTGTAAAAACACAATTGAAAAAATACTTCGAAAATTGGGTTAAAAAAAGTGTCGGACCCAAGGCGGGAACGAACTTTTTGGGGTGCCGGGTTAGCGGGACTCGACTGTAGTTATCTTTGCCCGTACATTTACATCATCCTATATCTATTTTTTGACTCTCTTTGTGAAAATTTTCGTCCAATGCATTGGTAACCACTGCAGAATCATCAGAATGCTCTTAAATGCGATGACTGGCAAAAGCAAACGGACTCTAAGCTTAAAACTGGCTAGTTGGTTGTTCCATCCAAAATATTTTTACGCCTGCAAATAGGTGTCGCTTAGGCGTAAAATAGGCGTAAATTGCGCATAAGCTCTCCTGATTCCACTTTTCTGATTTTAAGGCAGTTTTAAAAACTAGACAGAAAACTTTTATCGGAATAGGCTGGGCGCTTATAAAAGAACTTCAACGCAGGTGCATGCCTCTTTTAAGCTTTTTTTTTTAAATTAACCAGAATCCAAAAAAAATCTTTTTTGAGCTTCTGAGGAGGTCTCAATTTGATATGTGACGTTTGGGGACACTAAGGGAGGGGGGTGTGAGGTTAACTGTTGAAGGAGGGGTGCAAGCTGCTAAGGAGATTGTCTCGACATGAAAGGATTATCCTATTTTTTATTTTTCAGATGTGGTTTGAGAGCCATATTTTGTCGAAAACCCGATTTTGTGGTCTCAGACAAACTTGTGGAGAATTAAAAGTTGGTTTAGCATCATCAATATCAGAATTTCTAAATTCCTTTGACAAGCGCCCTAAAAATTAAAATGGAAAAGGGAAAAACCATCCAAAAAGGTTGGTTAGTCTTCTACTGCATTTGGAATTTTAGGGCTTTTTGAAGGAACTTAAAAATTCTGATATTAATGATGCTGATCCAACTTTTGATTCTGCACAAGTTTGTCTGAGATTGCAATATCGAGTTGTCAACAAATTTTGGCTCTAAAATACCATTTTAAAAACAAAAAAATAGGATAAATCTTTTCGTGTCGAGACTATCTCCTTAACAGCTTTCACCCCTCCTTTAAGAGGATAGTCTCGACACGTAAGGATCAATCAAAATTTTCTATTTTTAATTGTGGTTTTAGAGCAAACCTTTGACTTCAATTTTTCAAAATAAGTACGAACCTTATTAATAAGTACAGATTGAAGCCCCGATTTTGAGCCATATTTTGTGAACAACTGTCCGACAAACTTGGATCAAAGTTGGATTAGCATCATCAATATCAGAATTTCTAAATTTCTTCAATAATGACCTTAAAATCGAAATGTAATAGTAAACAGGTAAGACTTAGTTCGAGTACCAAAATAAAATATACCGTTTTCTCTCTAATAGAACCACACCCCTTTACACTCTCTCCCAAGCTGCGCCAATGGTCATCTAACTCCAATGTATTGTCGAAGCCTGGGAGAATCTCTCGAGTCATTCAAATCGTGCGGAGTTTCCAATGCCACCGATGGATGTAAGGACGACGCCATCCACTGCTTAAAGAAAGTTGGGCCGGTTCGGAGTGGTCGAGGCAGGGTGAAGCTCGCGCGTGATGAGAAGAAGTTGGCTGAGCTGATACAAGAAATCGATCTTAAGGAAGCGCAAGAAAATGTGTTTTATAATAAATATATATATCTAAAGTGTTGATGAGTTTTTGAGACCTGTTCTGGTTTAGAGGGGGAACGACCATTTTTCACTATATATATTTTTAGGTCGAACGAGTTGATTATGGTGATCAGGGTGACAATAACCATCTTGATCAACATAATCACTCATTAAGCTATTCATATAGGTTATCAATATAACCATGACTGCCATAAACAACAAATTAATAAAAAAATATAGTAAAAAATGGCGTCCCCCTTAAACCAGAGCAGGTCCGAGTTTTGTTGTAAATAAAGAATTTATGCGTGTATGCTGCAATGCTCGAATATTTTCAGAGGGTTAAAAAATAGAACCACACTCTCTAATAGAACCACACCCTCAAGTGGGTTGAAAAATAGAACCACGTGTGGTTCTATTAGAGAGAATACGGTAGTTCACACTTTATATTTAAAATCGTGTACACTACAGGGTGAGCCAGAAAATTTTATTACACTCGAAGCTCTACATAAGATACCCCCAAGGGACCGCCCTGAGAGGTATTTTATATAGAGCATATTCAGCCAATTTTTCGAAAATCGTATCTTATGTACATAACAATAAAATCAAGTTCTATGTGAAATGCAACACCAAATTAATGAAATCCACCGCCTAATTTATTTTTCCAGCATATTTTTTTCAATCTTAGTCAAAAAATATGAAATGCAGCCGCTATTTTATGAAACCCTGCACTTAATTTCTTTTTGAGAAATTCATTCATTTTTGAATAGTTTTTACCGAGATTTTTGATTATTAAATCAAAGATTTTGAATCAAGTGGGTGGTGCTTCTATTAGACAGTACGGTATCTGAAGGGTATCCGAATACCCTTCTAGTTTGGTCTACCTTACTCCCCCAAAGCAAAGAATTTGATTTTAGTCAAAAACATTTAGTCGAAAAAAGGGTTTTTCCTGCACAAAAAATTTTTTACCTGCGTTAGAATAGTTGAATCGCCAAAATACATAATTTTGGGAAGGGGTGTGGTTGGCTTGGTTCACTTTCTTCACGATCTGCAATAACTTTCTGTTTGACGTCAAGAAAAACGACGCGGCGCTGATGCAAGATGCGAACTTTAAACACAGGGTGCGAATAAATGCGCAAATTTGAGTTTAAAATCTTATTTTTTGAGTAATTTTAGGAAAGTATCTTATGAAGAGCGGTATTTGAAGGCTGGGGACTGTGCAGAGGGGTATCTTATGAAAAGCGTATCTTATGAAGAATGTTGATTTCCCTTATTTAGTCAAAAACCAACCAATCTAGTTTCAAAGGGTATGTTGTAGAGAGCGTATCTTATGAGGAGGGTATCTTATATAGAGCGTCGACTGAAACTTTAGTTCTAACTATAACATTTTCGTTGCTGGTTTTTCTGAACTGTGTGTTCATATATCAAAAAAATGCATATAGAGTCTCTTTTGTTGAAAAGATGATAAAACAGGCAGAAAATGGCCAAAAATTGACCGAAAAGTGGGCCTGTAGAATTCCTACTGCATTATGCACTACAGTCGAGTCTCGATATAACGTACCCCTGGGGACCGGCCCTAGGGGTACGTTAAATCGAAGGGTACGTTAAATTGGGGGTACCGTATTTATTCTAATAGAAGGCCAGTCTCTATTAGAAGGCCAGTCTCTAATAGAAGGCCACCCCTGGGGGCCAAAACTAGGGGGGTAAACCATGTTTTATTGCATTTTTAGCACATAGCCAAAAAAAAATTTGGAGGTTGAAAAATAGAAGGCCATGGCCTTCTATTAGAATAAATACGGTACGTTAAATCGAGACTCGACTGTACTACTATGCACTGTATTCTATTATTTAAAAATTAGATTTTAGAGAAATATTAAATATTGACTTTAGCTGTAAAATGAAAAAAAACATGTAAAATACTACAAAAACACTTTTTTATCTCCTCCTTTTCTGTAGGTATTACTTTTGCGTAAAAATACAAAATAGTTCAAATTTAACCTTATTAAAAATATTTTTTGTATTTAAATATATTGGCTGTATTAAAATTTTTGACATTTCAGCTTGAATAAATATTTGAGTCATAAAAATTTTCTTTCGTAAATTTTTCATTTTCGGATCGAAGGGTTTCGTAATATCTGTTTGCACACATCATGTTTTTTTTAAATAATTTTTGTGTTTTATGCCTTTTTTACGATAAGGCTTTCAAACATATGGGTATAGGACTTGATTTAAAGAAGAATGCCCAGTCTATAAGTCCTATTACAAACGTTTGAATACCGGGCGCCAGCTTTTCTTATGGATACAAAATCAATTTGAATTTAAACAGTAATTTTGACTTTTTCAGTGTTTTAACGTCGAGCTTCAAATTCTTTTGTTTCCACAAGAAAAACTGGTGCCCAAGATTTCAAAAATTTGAAATTGGACTTATTTCAGGGCTCAGAAACATCCTTCATTTGAAGATTCGTTCTTTATTTGAGACTCGGAATCTTTAAAAATTTTTAAAATTTCACGTCAAAATCTTGATTTTGTGGTACTCATACCCCAATACGCACTGCATAAAATGTCACTTTTTGACCAAATGTCCTTTATCTTATAAAAATGTCTTTCATCAAAAATTTTGAGTTCGGAGCCCTGACTTTTAAATCCTTATTTTCCACATTTTAAAACATATAGTGAGTTTTCCAATTACCTTATTTTGATTCGAAAATTCAGACAGACAGCACTAGATTTGCGATATGGTGCAAAGACAAATCAATCTTTTTAAAAGACTATAATTGTTAAGCGCAACGGCATTTCCAAAATTTGATTTGACGCTTAATAAAACTCGCTTGTATTATACTAACTCTATCTGGCCAAAATCGGGGTTTTAATCATTTGTAAGGCAGTTGAAGATCGAATAAACCATAAAACACGCTTTTAGAACCCGGAAATACACTTAAAAATTCTTTCCAAACTAAATTTTTTTCTTGGAGACGGAAGCAAACTAAAAGATAAAAGTACCTAGATACTCCAAAAAGCAAGAATCAACATAGTTTTGTGAACGGGTGCATATGAAAAAATTTTGGTAGACCACCTTAGAAATTGTCAAACCGCGATTTCGGCCAGGCACAGATAGTGTATTACACCGAACCAGTATTCTTTCAAAAACGGTCAGGCTTTCAAGTTTTTTTGATACACCTATACCCTCAATATAACTATTTTTTTCAAAATTTTGCAGACAAATACACTTTTGACATAACGAACCCTTCTTTTTATCAAAATTTCGAGAGAAAAATTCTCTGAAAAGTTTCGATATAACAAAAGTTTTAAACAAAAGTGAGGGGAGCTTATTAGAGGGGCCGAAATTATAAAAATACATCATTGATGATAGAAAGGCATATATTTTTATTTACACATTATTAGGCGAATGTATTGAAAGCTTGATATAACGAATTCTTTATTTAGCTTTGCTTAATAAGATTAGTTTTGCCTTGACATAACGAAGATTTTTTGCGTTCAGGTTTGCCCCAGGTGTTCTTTATATAGAGGTTTGACTGTAATATGTATTTTTTAAACATCGTTTTGCAGCCATATTTTTTGTTGATAACATAGTGTCGCGATGTAAAAAATACTTATGCATAATTAAAACTTGCATTATGAGCACAAACGACTTTTCATTTGGAATTATAACAATTTTATATAAAATATGAATTCTTTTTAGTTACTTATAAATATATCAACGGACAAATGCCAATTATAAACCACAAAGAATTCATAGAGCACCACTGAATGAAAAAAAGTTCAAGAAATCTCGTCAGCAGACACAGCCTTTAAAACTATAAAAAAGAAAAAAGATTCAATTTCAATAAATCTTCAAAAGGCCAAAGTTTTGACTTCTGGCTTACGTAAAAATACAAAAACTCAAACAAAAAAAAGCAAAACACACACTTTACCAAATCAAAAGCCAAAAACACAAACTTAAATGAAACAACAGCCTGGTTTTAGAGAAATTGTAAAGAAAACAGCAAATTTACCATTTTAAATGGCATTATTAGCTAAGTTTGTGGGAAGAAAGGAGGAAGAAATGCAGGTGGTGATTCAAACCCTGCCCTTAATTAGCACAAATGGGCACGACGTAGCAAACAAACCAAAAAAACAAACTGTGGGAAGTGTTCTGTTTGTTTGAGCCATTTTGTAGCTAGCATTGACTTGCCAACCCCCTCTCTAAATAGATTTGAAACTTGTAATTGACCTTTAAATCCAGGCCTTCCATAATTAGCTAACAAGTCTGATTCCACAGCCTTTTTTGTTTCCTTCTGTTTATCACTTTTTGCCCAATTAATTGGATTGCGGGACAAAGAGTTCTGCAATGGGACACTTGGTTATTTTGAGTGGGAGGGCAAGCAACAGGAAACTATTATTCTATAGAACTTTTTTCTGATTAAAAAAAGTTGCGGAATGGAAATAGAATTTGTAAAATGTCACCATTATAAAAGATTTTGTGCATAAGGGGATTTTCTGACAAGATGATCTTGTCTGCTTGAATAAAGAAGAAAAAGCAGGAGGGTATCAATAAAAATATTTTTTCTTTAAAAAGCTAGTCAAACCAAAGGCTGAAAATGACGACGACAAAGAAGTGTATTCGAAAGAGCATGAACAGAGTTACAATACTCACGTTGGAGCACTTAACCTATACAAAAATTTTCATATTTTTCAAATAAATTTTGCAAGCCCCTGCGCCCCCCCCCCTCCGAAGGGGGCAAACCAAATCATCTCTAACTCTCAAGCCCCCTGCGCCCCGAAGGGGGCTTGGTTGGTTAGAGATGCGCACACCCACATACCTTAGACACCAATCACTCGAAAGTGACTCTGTATGCATGCAAAAGCATGCATACAGAGTTTATTTATGCGGTAGGCCCCAGTCAACAAAACTATGTACAACATCTTCCTTTTTGGAACAAATTGGCCTCTTTTCGGTCCCTTCCCACCACAAAACAGCCCTAAGTCCCTTTAAAAATGGTCAAAAAAGTAATTTGGGGGGGGGGGGGTAGGGGGGATCCCAAAACTCGATTTTTTATTGACCAAAACTCAAAAATAATGCCTATTTTGAGTTATTGAAGTGATTTTGAGTCGATATAGGGCGTTTAAAAACACTTTTAAAAAAATTCCATTGGAGGGGGGGTGTATACTCCGGTAGCGCCAAACATTTGATCACTTAAAGTGATATTTGCCTGTCAACTTCTTCAAATGACCTCACAAATGTTTGGAGCCAAATGATGATTTTGCAAGAGAATAGAGCTAACTTTAAAGTGCTTCTCCGGTTGGCCCCCCCCCTAAATTTTCGGGTTTGCTCATATAAAGCAATTTAGCCTATTTTAATATTACACATAATAAATTTCTATGACTTTATTTGAAATATTAACACAACAAAAACTCATTTTTCACATTCATAAATCAGAGCAATTTGTTCCGTAGCTATGTGTCCGATTTCTTGTGGCGTAGAAAGTTCAAAGGAGAAGATATTCTGTTTCATTTGTGGTTACTTTGTGGTCATTTACCGTTTTGTTCACAAAATTGAAGCGATATAATTATAACGCTTTGTAGCTGACAAATACAAAAATAAGTAATGGTTATTTCAAACTTATTTTATACGGATTAATGTTTTTGCATAGTCCAATTTGATTTTATCAGACTTTACAAAAAGTTCTAGTTATGAGGTAAGCGTGAAAGAGTAATGGTTGTGAAATTAAAACAACAAAACTTTAATGAAACTACAAAAAGTTGGTTAAAAATGACTTTGGTGATAATACAAGCATCGGCTCCATCCCTCTCTTCCCAATGTAGTCTTATTCCCTCATACGACGACACCTAACGACACATCAAACGACACCTAAATTTGAATTGCACTTTTCGACCCTACTATAGAAAACCCCTCTCCCCCCAAATTTTTTTCCTAAAACTTAAGTAAAGACTACCCAAATGTATGTCCCAGACCAGAAAAATAGCGTCACGCATTTATTAGTCACAACTTCCGTACGCTGGCCTACCCCCAAGCCTAAGGGCTAAGCCTAAACTTGTTGTTTGCAAAGGTAGTTACAGCAGTTTTTAAAGGTCGGATTCTTGGGGGTGGGGGGTATTCTATAGTAGCGCCCACTTTTCTAGTTAATTAGATAATAAAAAAAATAAGTATGCGTTAAAAAGTGTATTTCCTCCTTCACAAAATAAAACATAATACGTGTGTTTATGGTGATGTAATTAAAAAGTTTCCAGAAATTTTAGTTGTTTCTTGAAAATGAGAGGTTCGGCGTAAAAGTTGCCCTTTTGAAAAAATCAACCGTGAAGGAAAGATTCTCTATTAAATTCTGCACCAGGATGAGCTGATCTTGCAGTCAGGACTTCCCGTGTTAAACAAGAATGTGTGAAAATTATGAAATTAGACACGAGCTCAAACTAGCCTTGAACAACTGTCTGTGAATGTTTTGATTACGTATACACATTTTTTTGGAAAGATAAGAAAGGAAAAAACTGAAAAATAGCATGATCTGTGGCAAAGCAAACAAAAATATGACAAGAGATAAGAAAAAATTAATTTATTTTTTACATCAAAAATTATCGAGAATCTGCTTTTGCTAAAAGTCAATTTATCTAGAAAATCTGGTGAATAAATAACAATAGGAACTAACTATAGGAAAACAATTAAATTTTTGGTTGAAAAAGTATTGATTGAATTTTTCAGTAATTGATTGCATTTTCGGTCTAAATTATTCAGCAGAATCCTAAGATATAAAGTCCTACCGGGTGCTTCAAGAAACCTCGTGGTTTAATAATGGCAGATCTTTTTTCGCAGCTGATTAACGTCTTGTTGGCTTGAGTATTTCTTCTTTGAATGAGCTACATCAATCTTGTCTTTTAAAGAAGATAGTTAGGCCTTTAATTAATGTTTAGAAAAATTATTTTAAAAGCGTTTCGCAGCCGGATAAATCCTTTATTTGGTTTGGTAAACTATCCTCTGAGGTCACTTCTCTCGGGGCTACGCTAAATTTAGACTTATCTATAAGAAAATTTGGATGAAATCGAATTGCTTAACTGATAAATTTGTTTTAAATAGATCACACACTTGTTGAAATTTTTGTTATTCCTGATCATGTTCGAATAGAATCTGAAGGTAAATTTTATATTTTTGAATTGCTTTAAGCTTGAAAGTGAAAAAAAGAAAAGAAAACTAAGATTGACAACAAAGGGGCAGGAGTAGTGAGCGCCACATCACTTTGTGACAATTCAATTTGAGCCAAATTATTCGCTATAACGCAGATATTTGCAAATATCGTCAATAATTTTGGCTCAAACTTAATTGTCGCAAGGTGATTTGACGCAATCTACTCCTGCCCTAACACAGTCAATAAACAAGAAAATATTCAAAGATTTTTTTAAATTGTAAAAAATGTTACAACACTATAGAATTCATAACTGTAATAACTATAATAGCTGTAATAAGTCACATAACCCATTTCAAGGACCCATTCTAGCAAAAAAAAGTAGCAGATACACCAGAAACACTCATTTGACGAACACACACAAAAAGATGAAGAATGTGATGATAAGCAGCAAAAGTTGAATTCCTCTTTTTTAAACCAGTGTTTCAAAGAAAAAATGCAAGAAAGCGGCCAAGATGTTCTTCTTCTTCTTCTTTTCTACAAAGACAACCATTATTACAAATGAAGCAGAGGAAGCTGTGGTAGTACAGGCACACACAGCAAGGGTAAAAGGGCGGTTACCACCAGTTTTCACTGAAACGTCATCTGCCTTTTTTGTTTTGTCCTTTGCTTCAGCCAATTTTGTTCTTTGTACAGTCACTGCTTGGGTTGCACAAAAAGTATAAAAGAGGAAGTAAAACCATCACAAATTTACAACTAATTCAAGAGAGGAACTAATTGAAGTGGACATCTAAATTGGGCATACCTTTTGCCTTGTCTCTCTTTTATAATTTCCACATTACTCACTTTTCTTTGTGCACTTTGGTCAAAAAGATAGTACTTCATTTCTTCCTTATCGTTTAATGGAGCGCTGTGTAGTATTTGTAGTTTGAGAAATAACTGAAATTAACACTTTGAGCCCTGATTATGGCGATATCTTTGAAAGGCCAATTTTCATTTTGAACAATGTTTGAAGTGGCACTGGTGCCGAAATTTTCGGTGTCAGTGACATGAGCCCGTGCTGAAGTTTTTGAGGTCGGTGCCGTTAATCGGTGTCTATCCCGGAATCCAAAAAATGGTAAATCGGTCGATTTGCTTGGAAAACTGTATACAAATCTTGTAACTCACTGTAAAATTCTTTTCGAGACAAAAAAGATTTCAGGATTTTTAAAGCTCTTTCAAATTATTGTTGTCTCGAAAGGATTTTGAACTTTGACAGTGAGTTATAACTTGTAAGGTTTAAAGGCATTTTTATTATCAAATTGACCAAGCTGAACATTAATCCAGTGTCTGAATTTGTAAAAAAGAAAATTAGGAAAAATGGACGCTACTGGAATATACCCCTCCCGAAAAAGATACTATAATAAACCATCTCCAATAATTTTTGGAGGCTACCACTACAGACTTTAAATATTTAAAAAAAAAATGATTTTTCCGAATTTGTGGATTATATAGTAGACGTAGAATTGAAAAACTCTAGAGTTTTAATAACAAGACAAAAGATTGAGGATAGCTTAAATTCAGCTTAACCATTTTCTACGATTTAAATACCTTAATCAAAAGCCAAACATTTAACGTCAAAAAGTTCAGAAAACATGTTTTAAAATGAAAGTTAGCAGATTTATTTGTTGCTAAACTTGTACTAGACCGGACAAACAATCCTTAATAGACATTTAATAATAGAAGAAAATTCTCAAGATTCCTAAAATACCGTATTTTCTCTATTAATGAACCCCTATCTAATAATGAACCCCTCTCTAATAATGAACCCTCTAGCAAGAGGTTGAAAAATAATGAACCCCTCTCTATTAATGAACCCCCCCCCTCATAGTAACTCAAAGAAGACGATTGACACAAAGCAAAATTTTTTATTTATTCACTATCAAAGATCTCAAACACCAACAAGGAATTCTACATCATCTTGAAATTATCCAGATTAACTTCGTTCTCATCATCAGACATGCCAGCTCCGTCCTCGTCGTTGCAACCATCTTGCGCCAATTGCTCCGAGCGAATGCTCTTGAGTAGTTCTAGACCTCTAGTACCGATTGATCCCTCCGCCTTGAAGCATCAAATTTCGTCGTCTCCTGATCCATCCGTCGGTATCGTGAACGCGCACACTGAAAACACAAAATAATCAAATCACACTATACCAAAGATGAACATTCAAAAGATTTGATGATCATCTCTTTGCTGAGGTCCTGCCAAGTGCGATCCACCCAATCCAAGACCACTTCCAATAACGTGCTTTCGGGTTTCCTGCAGCCGTAAATTCTCGCCGATCTCCGTTGCTCATCCAAGTGGCGTAATAGAGGCGAATCTTTTCTTTGAAGGGCTTGTTCCAGCAGATATCTGAGGCCTGAGAAAGATAAAAATTGGAGAAAGTATTAAAATGTAAAGAGGTACCTGTTTGAACTTTGTACAACCTCCTGGATGTAAACCGGTTCCACTTTTAACTCCTTCAGCACTGCATTGGTATCCAAGCTTTCGTGACACCGGAAAGCATCCCACACCAACAATCGTTTTCCCGAGAATGATTCCTGCATGGCCTTTCTCTGCGCTTGCTGATCTTCGTTTCAGCTCATCTAAAAGGAGCAAGATGATCATGGAATGACAACAAAGTACACAACAACTATGAACAACAGACACAACCATACTGGTGAAAACGATTAGACAGTCTGCACAACACTTCCGCGGCTCAAAATTTTTCGGTGACTTTGCGGGCAGTTGTTTGTAAAATAATGAACCCCTATCTAATAATGAACCCCTCTCTAATAATGAACCCCCTCCGAGAGGGGTTGAAAAATAATGAACCCGGGTTCATTAATAAAGAAAATACGGTAAATGCATCACTAACTCATTAAAAAGTTTGTTTCCTTCATAAAACAAAGAAAACTCAACATTCTTCTGCAAAATAAAGAAAAAATTGAAGCTTTAAATAACCACTTACCTTCATTTATTGAAAAACTTATATTTATCCACCTATTTACGAATCCTAGAACGTAAAACTAATCCAAAAGATCAAAAGTTGCAGAAAGTTTGAAAATCAGCATTGAACATATAAAATGAAAAGTAAAGAATTTTATGATACAGTTAACTCTCGATATAAGGCTACGCCTCAAGTTCATATCAAGGTCTGACGCTTTTCACCTCTATTTTCAAGATTTATGGTCAACCTGATTTGTCAGTCTAGTCCCACAAATCGCAATGATCACTATCCCTCAGAACTTTTCTAAAAATGTATAACTTTTCCACTAAGATCTGCATAGATTTAAAAAAGCGTCAGACCCTAGGCGGGAACCAATTTTCGGGGTGCCCATATATCAAGAGTCGACTCTTTTAACCGTCCCCTAGTAAACTAGTCAGGGTAGCGGTTAACTGTGAGGTCAGATGACAGAGTATAGGCCAATCTGAGCCGAATAAAGAAAACTTGAGGTAGTGGTTTTGAGGTGGTGGCGGACAACCGAGTTTTGGCTATGAAAATATGAAGATTTTTAAACGGTTAACTTGAAGTTTTTGTCTGTAAGCTGATCGAGCAACCGCTATAGACTGGATGTCAAGAAGGAGAAAGCTTTGCGTGTTGACAATTAGTGTTGAATTTTTTAAATCTCCCAAAGAGTTTTAAAATTTATGAGTCAATTTAAAAAAAAATTAGGTTCTCAATCAAAATTAAAAAGTTCATTTGGTAAATCTAGTAAGTTAAGAAAAAAGAGAATACTACAGAAAAAACAGTAAAAAAGCAAGAAAGATGACAGCAAGGTCGAAAAAGGGAAACAGAATCTTTAAACGACGGCTGTAAGATTCTAGAAAATTTAAAAAACTATAGGAAATGTTCGCTCTGGCTGAGATATAGCTGCGCATATTCAGGCGGGGGCTATTTAAGATTAAATAAGTCACATCAAAGTTAAGTAAAAAAACACAAATTTGCACTGTAAGCGTGAAAATAACATAAGTGACAACAATATTTTAAGCAAACAAAGAAAGACTGCCAAGTCAAAACCTATTTTCAGTTTATATCCAAAATCTGAAAGACTAAAAATATGAATAAATCGTGTGTTAACTCACGAAATACTCAAACTACGCAATTGGATGAATCAGCAGCAAAGTTTCAACTAGCAACTAGTTTTGACACAATTGCAACCAGGTTCAGGAGAACTTGTTTTCTTTGGACAAACTATTTCAAAACACACATTTAATTTTAATTAGATTTGATTAAAGTTGGGAAGAGATCAAATTTATGTACAGTCATTTAATAAACTTTCATAAAATTCAGACTAAAATACGATAACTCTAAAAACTTTCAGTATTTTTCAATATCAAACAAATATTTTGGTTTTTTTTTCAAAAGATAATTTAAAAATATCTTTGAAAATAACATATACTTATTCTGATGAAGCAGCCATTCTGGTAACCAATAACGGAAAATTGAAATTTTTGTTAGCCGAACCAAGCGAAAACCTGAATTTCGGTTAGAAATCGGTTATCCAAACGATATCCGAACTTTTTAAATGGTCAAAAATTTATAAAAACAAACATCTAACTGAAATATTGGTGCATAGTCGTTATGTAACTATACTGCATCCGGTGTATTTGCCAAAGGTTTGAAATGTTTACCGGATACGGTATAGTTGCGAAACGTTATAAAACGACAAAGGAATACTTTTTTCTAAAATAAATTCGTAAATCGGAAAACATGTTTAACTCTATCCTAACCTTTTCAGAATTTTACGACAAATATTATTTTTAGCACAAAAACAGCAATAGGCACTAGCAAATATAATTTTTTGACAAAAATTTTTTATTCACCTGACTTTATTGAATTTTCTTATTTTTTTGAAGTAATAATACCATCCGATAGCCCTGCGACTCTAGTTTCTAATGAGGTATTGTTTATGGTGATGATTCTCGAAATGAGGTATGCTTAAAATAAGGCACAAAAACGTTGAAGTAACTGGTGTCCTAAAAGTTCGGTATGGATTTTTAACCTAATATTTTTAAACAAAAGTTATGGCGAAACAAAATTCTTTTAAACAGTTTTGTAGCCCTATTCATCCTCTTCGAATGGTATATGAAGTTTCATTAGAATATTTTAGAAAAGCCATTATTTGGCTACAAACACATGTGAGGTCATTTTAGGATGTTGATAGGCATTTTTTATCACTTTAACTGATCAAAATTTCAATAAGAAGTTTAACGCTACAACAAAATCAGAGCACCATGTTGTAGCGCAGTTCAAGAGCTACAAAACCCATTTCACACAATAGCTTTTAAAAACCTGGGTGTTGAGATATGGCTTTTTTGAAAAAATCAATTTCTTAAAAAATGACCAAAATCAAATTTTCTCCAAAATTTTCTGTTTTTAGTCACTTTTTTAAGAAATTGATTTTTTCAAAAAAGCCATATCTCAACACTCAGATTTTTAAAAGCTTCTCTGTGAAGTGGCTTTCGTAGCTCTTGAACTGCGCTACAATATGGTGGTCTGATTTTGCTGTGGCGTTAAACTTCCAATTGAAATTGTGATCAGTTGAAGTGATAAAAATGCCTATCAACATCCTAAAATGACCTCACATGTGTCTGTAGCCGAATAATGGTTTTTTTTAAATATTTCAATGAAACTATATATACCATTCGAAAGAGGATGAATAGGGCTACAAACTGTATAAAAAAATTTTGTTTCGCTATAACTTTTGCTTAAAAATATTAGGTTTAAAATCCATACCGAACTTTTGGGACACCAGTCAAGATGAAGCAGACGGAAAAATAATTTGATTTAACCTTTTACCTTTTTGTGCTCTATTTTGCAAAGATGTTGTGATAAATGATACCTTATTAGAAACTAAAATCGCTCAAAGATAAGAAAATTTGGCGCTACTGGAATATAATGCACTATGAGAAAATTTGGTACAGTCAAAACTGGATATAGTGTACAACCTGTGGACCAGCTTCAGGTGTACACTATATGGAATGTTCATTCTAGTCATTTTAATTAACCGCCGGCCAAAATGATGAATTCAGGTGTACACTATATAGAATTGTACACTATATCGGGTGAGCACTACATCGAAAATTGTTTACATTAAACTGCCTTTCAAATATCCATCTGACAATTTAACTGTAAAGTTCTTTAAAAAAAATCGTGAAAGACGCAGGATTACTATTTAAGTCTGCATATAAATAATAAAATGCTTGTCACTTTAGACTAATGGAAGAAAAAGTAAAGATGTTTCAAATAATGAAAAAAAAAATGTATTATGACTGGTTTAAAGACACTCAAAGCTGGTGTAACCTATAAATAGGTGAGTCAGCCAGGCAGCCAGCTTAGCCAAATGCTCACGAGGTGTAAACAGTGTGCAGGTATATGGTAGTTGGCTAAACATGGTGGTTAGTCAGGTGGCTTTTTAAAAACCCCTTTAATTTAAAAGTTTCGAGAAGAGCCCATTAGTAGTGTCACACAATCTTGCCCTTTAAAAATGCAAAAACAAGGATAAAAACTAGAAACATTAATTTAGACTTTGAATAGCTAGACTATTACTGAACCTACATCAATAAGCTGGTGAACTTGAAGTTTTGTTTTTTTGAAAGTATGTGAGTAATGCGCATATATTTGTTATTGTTTTCATAAACTGACTATATCTTTACACAATTACGCGTGTTTCCATATGTTAATCGGCTTAAACAATATTTAGATTAAGTCTAAGGATAATGGAATTCTAAATGTGTTTTAACCTTAGCTCACACTAATTATATCAATAATTATAATTACACACTAATTATTTTGTTATTTTTTAAAGGTAATGCCCCTTTGTTTAATTGTTCTATTTACAAAAAACAGTCTTAAACTTCCTTGTAAATGTAAAAGCGTGTGTTACAGAATGTTGGCCTAACTTTTTTAAAGTAGAAGTTGTAAAAAGACAAATGTGAATGATCTAATTTTTTGAATAAGTACCTTTAATGGTGGCTGATTTTTCGAGGTTCTGGTATCTCTTATATATTATTTGAGAGAGGAAGTCACACTTTTTTGCACTACTGATGCAAAAAATGGGTCATAAACGGCGAAATATTTCTTTCGTCAATTTTACCGTTCGTTTAAAAAAAAGAGCTGCCAAAAAGAGAACCCTAATAGGGGATATACAGTCGAGGATCGATATAAGATACACCTGGCACACATTTGGTTGGTCTTAGAGAATTTAAGGATAATAGATACTCGATATAAGATACACTTTAAAAAATCCACCTCGATACAAGATACACCTAGGCCAGTCCCGACTAATGAATTGGCACTCGATTTAAGATACAGCAAAGAAAATTTACATTTTGTTGCTAAAATAGTAGTGTTAATGTTTAGGATGCGAGTAGAACACACGTTTAAGCATTTTCTTGCTAAATAACAGATATCGATGTAAACTGTAATAGACTGTCGATACCTGTACCTTGATGATTGTAGAACTTCTGGTATATTATACCAGAAGTTTCATACTAATAACTTTCAGTTGATTTTTAGGCCGATTTTTGTAAAGTTTTATTTATAAAGTAGAGACCGTTAAAAGCAAACAACTGGCATTTTCCGAGTAAAATTAGGGTTTTTTGCGTTTTCTGTCTAACTTTTGCATAGAACACCCTAAATTTGCATTTTTTGCATACCTCTTTGGTACCAAAATGCAGCAAATTTACTCCTCTATAAGGCCTCAGCCTCCTTTTTTAAGGTTTGAAAGTAGCTTGATATACCAAGCCAGTTACAGTTGCAAAAACCAGATGAACTTTTTGGCATATATTCCAAAAAAACTATTGTCAATCTCAACAATTTGCGTGTTTCGGGCGAGTAATGCTTTTTTTAATGCTCTTGATGTGAAGAACCGTTTGCAAATAAGCTAATGCGATATAAGTGAAAATAAAATCAGCAACAAAGCCTGAGGTTACATGGATTACAAGCTCAACATTTCAGTCAATTTCAAATTTTTTCTATTTGGCGCAAAAATTCAAAAGTGATTATGTTTTCGAATTTTAAGGGGCTGTGGGATCAGTCTCATGCGCAGTGGCCGAAAGCCAATAAAATCTGGTTTTTTCCACAAACTACTATAGCGCTGCTTTCTTGTTTGAAACACTCACTTTTTAGGTCACTTTTTGAAAACTTTAATTTTCGAAGTTGGTGTCCTTGATTAGGAAACCGGGCAGGGGCTCGCGATTGCGCTAATAAAAATCGGGGGTTGGTTAGGCGAAAAAAAATTTTCTGGTCAAAAAAAATTTTTGGAAAATTTCTCATCAAGGAAAATTTTTTTGGTGCGATCGAAAATTCGTGTGTACATAATGAACGTTGTGCGCCAACTCATTGCGCGTCGAATAAAAAAAGTTTGGGTCGATACGAAAATTTTCAGAGGGGCGTGGCCACTTTGGTGGAGGTGGTCAAAACTGAAAATTCGGAAAATATTTAATTTCAAAAAATTTAAATTTGTCTTGCGAGGAATTCAAAATATTGCGGGTTTTCTTGAATGTCAGGGTAGTTTTATAAGCAAATCGACCCTGCTGAGCACGAATCCGGCGTTAAAATTACAGGTTTTCAAATCAAAAAATTTTTGTTTAAAAATCATTCGAAAAGTGGCTTTTGACAAAACCACAGGGGGACCAAGGCATACTTTTTAGTGTTACAGGTTCGAATCCTGCTGGTAGCTGGTATTAAAAACTTGGGCAAAAATGCCCAGAAAAGGGCCAAAACGGCTAAATTGGGCGAAAATGACCGAACATGGCCAAAACGCCCAAATTGGACAAAATGACTAAAAATGGCCAAAACGCCCAAATTGGGCCAAAATGACTGAAAAAGGGCCAAAACGCCCAAATAGGGCCAAAATGACCGGAAAGGGCCAAAACGCCCAAATAGGCCAAAAGACCGGAAAGAGCTAAAACGCCGAAATTGAGCCAAAATGACCAAACATGGCCAAAACGCCCAAATTGGGCGAAAATGACCGAACATGGCCAAAACGCCCAAATCGGCGAGAATGACCGAACATGGCCAAAACGCCCAAATTGGGCCAAAATGCCGGAAAGAGCCAAAAAGCCCAAAACCCTTAAAATAAGCAAAAATTCCCTTAAGGGCAAAAACACCCAAACTGCGCCAGAATGCCTGAAAAGAGACAAAACTCTCAAACTAGGGCAAAATGACCGAAAAGCGCAAAAACGGCCAGAATCGACCAATTTGCACAAGAAGGGCGAAAACGCTTCAACTGGGCCAAAGGCCCGGAAAGGCATAAATGCTCAAAATGGCCAAAACACCCAAAAAGAATTAGGGCAAAATGCCGGGGAACGGCAAAAATATCCAAACTGAGAAAAAATGCCCAAAAAGAGTCAAAACTCGATAAGGGCTGATGCGCCATCGGCGCAGCGTGCCTTCTAGTCTCTTATACTTAGTTCAGCCAAAATTTCATATCAAGTGGCCTGGTTTTACAGAAAATGACTTTCAAGGGTTTTAAGTCTTTGAATCGGTCCAAAAATATATTGCTAGATGAAAGAGAGGAATTGAAGTTTTAGCAATTATCATTGTGGCCATGGTAATGTGTTTTTAAAAAGAAATGTTCAAATGAGGATAAATAATTTTCAAAATAAATTTTCCTAAATAAATTTTCAAATTGATAACACTTATTCAATCTGCAAATCTTAGAGGGTTATTAAGGGGAAGAGGCCGACTTAGAAAATGATAAGAATAAAAAGTATTAACTAAGAAGCAAACAAACAGATCACGAAAGTTATTTTGCAAACAATGAGCCACAGTTGGTGCACAATCCAATGATAAAGCAAATATTTAACACCTACACATCTACTTAATACAGCACAAAGATTGAATGAATATCGTTTAACTAGTGCCCATCATCGGATGCTCAGTTTTGAGGCGTTCTGACTTGAGCGTAATAATATTTGACTGAAGTTTTATTAATCCCCTGCACCAAAGGACGCGTTTTGTTGGAAAGTACACTATTTGGGGTAGCCCAAAAATGCGTTCTTTCAAGGTCTAAGTACTTTTTTAGGCCGTTAAACGTTAAAACGCGCGAAAAAAAAGTGTGGAAAGGACATTTTTCGGAAAAATTTTTTTGTTTGCCTTGGTCTTCCTATGCTTTTGGTCATTTTTTGGTATTTTACCTTGTTTTGGGTCACTTGGTCTGGTAAAAAGAGTCTGTGTATACATTTCTGTTCAAGAGTCTTGCCCGGAATTATTTCTAAGGTAAGCGTATGTTAAATCGAGTTTTGCTTTTTTAGATGTAAATATTTTATGATTCTGAAAAACGATCGGCAAAATCGGAATTCTCTAAGAAAGGCGAATGAGCGATGCAAAGTTCAGACTCAGAGTTATTGTCAGGGCGAAAAAAAGATCTCTTCGTTCAACAGGCCATTGATAAAAGACCATTTTTGCGAAATAGTTCAGGAGGCAGCTATTGCGCTTCTATCTAACACGGAATGGCATCACCGCACTGTGGCCTATCAAAGAACGTTAAATTCCACAAAAAGCTCTAACGGAGATTGTTACTAAGATGTAGGCGGAATCTCTCAGGGAGACGTCTAGGCCGAAACATTCTATTTGAAAATATTAAGTATACACTTAAAAAAATAGATAAGGCAGCCATATGGTTATAGGTGAAGTGTTATCGGTCCAGATTTTTAATTTCTATGTCACAGGTCTGACCCCACCCGAATAATTACGTAAATAACCAAGTGCACCCTCCTCCAAAGAGTATTTATTTTGAGGGCAATGTGTATATTTAGTTAGGATTAGGCTCAGGCATTAGCTTAGACATACTGTACTTTCCTAATTACCGCACAGTCTCTAATTATCTTACACCAATAACCTTGAGAACTTATATCTCGGAGCAGAGCGAATATTATGCTAAGCTGTTTGATGCAATTTCTCAACTCCCACGTGCTCTGCTGATTTCACTTTTTATATATTTTTTAAGTACCCGGAAACTTCTAGATCGAACCCCTAAGACTTTCCGACTTTTGGTAATTCAAAAAAAAGCGCACATGTATGGCAATTAGAAAAAATACAGTAGGCTACAATAGCAATGATTCATGATAATACGCGTAACACTAAAATCGAAACCCCCCGATTTTAATACATTTTTAGGAGGTGCATTTAGTATGCGGTCGAATAATTATATTTTTTCGTCTTTTGGGAAATTTTAAAAACTTTGGTGAAAATTGAAACTATACCCCCACATACATTTTGCCTTGGTCCCCCCTGTTTTTTTTTTTTTGTTTTTTGCCTAAGCCTAAAGCTTAAAAAGATCACGAAAAACAACAGGGGGACCAAGCAAAAATGTGGGATACAGTTCAATTGAGATTGTCATTGAATATTTCTTCAGCTTCATTGACGGCAATGATGACAGCTTCGTACTTCTTCGGCCTGTTTCCTCTACCCCACGGAAGGCTAACTCGATCACCAAACCCTACCCCACACTTTTTGCCTTGGTCCCCCTGTTTTTTTTTCTGATTTTTTGCCTAAGCCTAAAGCTGAAAAAGATCACAAAAAACAACAAGGAGGAATAAGGCAAAATTGAGATGTGGGGGTATAGTTTCAATCGAAATGTGGAGGTATAGTTCAAGTGCTTCAAAACTTTCATTTAAAAACTATTTATCACAATTCTTTCAGTCATTATTAGTATTTTTTTGTTACAAAAAATCAATGTCAGTGCTTTTGTCAAGTTCAGATGTTTTTTCAAATAAGATTTAATTAGAGGCCTTTTTTTTATTTTTCTTTATCATGTTTTTTTGTTCAAATTATCAAAAAACACGGAATAAAATCATTTTTCGCTTCGAAATTAACAGAGACGTACTAACAGAAACGTTACAACGATTCTGCACTAGCGCCTATTTTTTTTTTTCAAAATATATTAACCCCCAGAGTGATCCTCAGAACATGTTTTCAATTCAACTACGGCCTAAGAAGGTCAAAAAGCGGTTTCCAGGCTTTTAACACGATGTGGTGTAACAAACTGTGGCACTGCTCTAACTTACCTTGCTACCATTGAATCCTCTGCGCTTGAAGTGCATACTAGTGTCTCTACGCAGCCCTTTGGTAGTACATCACACTTAGACCAATGTTTTCCAATTGTGTAAAAGTATTTTCGATAGGTACTGAGAACAGAATATTGAAAATAGTGTGTTGGAAGGTTGAACACAGCCACAAGTTCACTCATAGCACTTTAAGTCGGGTGGTCAAAAACGAGTTCTGGTAAGATCTTTATCCATTTCCCCATATTACAAATATTCGTTGACAAAGCCTAATGGAGCGGTAAAGTTTGAAACTCATAGTGAGTGATATTTACCATTTGGAAGGCTGTAAAATAAAATAATAACCGTATTTGCTCTAATAAGCGCCCTTCCGAAATTCGGTATTTCTTAAATTCATCTCCCCTCTTCTATACCGGGGTTTTGTTTTCGAACGCCTCATATGTTATATACCAAAATGTAGCGCGGATTCCCAGCTACATTTTGGTGCATAACATATGTGGTGTTCGAAAACAAAAACCCGGTATAAAAGGAGGAGAATGAATTTAAGAAATGCCGGATTTTGGGGAGGGCGCTTATTAGAAGAAATACGGAATATTACAAAAAAAAGTTATAAAAGAAATGCTACAATCCTGATCTTATTACTCGCTTGTAAGAAAATTAAAAGATAAATGTTCGTTTTCAGGTTAAGATGCAGTTTCAGATAACGAAATTTCGGCGCTACTCGCTTTTACTGCTACTGCTTTTTCAGTTTTCAGTAACATTCCAACATTCTCAGAATTTTGTAGAATTCACATTGCCTGTTTATGTATTTTTTGCTGTAGAAAAGATTAGCAGCAAAAAGATGTTCGGGAGCAAAAATAGTCTCTTTTGCAGTACGAAAAAGCTTTGTTTGTTTTCAATGTTAGCCTGTTATTATTCGTTTATTTCATACAACAACAAGAAAAACCTAATTCACCTTAGAAGGGAGCAGTTCGAACACAATATGATGAGTCTATGGTCAATTTACTTAGTGTAGGAACAATCATGGCGGTGGACAGAGAATAAAATTTCGAGTTTGATGCCTAAGAAACTCAAAAAATCCTCCAAAATGCTTATTCGGATACTTCAGTGTCTCAAGTTTTTTGTTTGCCAAGTTGTCATTCTTCGGCGTATTCGATTATTATCAATTTTGGTTTCTTTTCGATTTTACGTCCAACAGTGATGTTTTTAGATACTTTTTGAATTTTTTTAGAAAATCCAAATTTTGCGGATGCTTATCATACCAATGCCCTATGAAAATCTGAATTTTCAAAAATTTTCGAAAAAAAAACTTCTAAAAACATTGCTGTTATACGCAAAATCGAAAAGTATCATAAGGTCATAATGACCAGAATTACCACTTAGAAATTATCAATTGCATTACCACACAAAAAATCCGGCATTGAGGCACTGCAGTATCCAAAATTAGCATTTTTGAGGGTTTTTTGAGTTTCCGAAGCCCCAAATTCAAAATTTAATTCTCTCTCTGCCGTCAAGACTTTCTCTACACTAATTATTTCGACCATGGGCTACAAGATAAGCGCATCAGATTGAAGTTAAGCGGGGGCAGTTTGAACTGTTCTTTTGTTAGAAATTATCAATTACATAAACATTACGAACAAAGACCGTTGAATTCTTCACAAACAAAATTATAAAATTCATAATCATCACTGTTTTCATCAATAATTGCGAATGAAAAAAGAAAAGATTTTGGTAAACGTTTCACTAGCAGAACAACACCATTGTCTAGTGTGGCCATTTTGCGTTTGACAGTGGCTAGAAGGAATGAAGTAAAGACAAACATGGAGCCAGTTTCAGATCCTTAGTGTGTTGCAGCAAATCTTCTGGTGTAAGCTTTTG
This sequence comes from Ditylenchus dipsaci, assembly GCA_004194705.1. Lineage (NCBI taxonomy): Eukaryota > Metazoa > Nematoda > Chromadorea > Rhabditida > Anguinidae > Ditylenchus > Ditylenchus dipsaci. The sequence goes on from SADC01001001.1 coordinate 59,000, forward strand.
GACTCTATGAACAAATCCTTCGTTATTTCTGATTCCCACAACTATAGATTTGGAACCGGCTAAATAGGATTGCAAGAGCCATCGGAAAGCTTTTCGGCAGAAATATTTTCCATTTCCAATGAAGTCAAATTGAGTTCGAGTAGCACGACGTCGTCTCCATCTAGAAAACTATTTTTTGTAAAAAGTCAATAGCTTGAACTTGTTAAATGATTATTAATTATTTATATTATTTTTAAATGCAGTCAAACCTCTATGTTGCATCCGAAAGGGACCGGCGCTTTCCGGATGCAACACAGTGGGCGCAACATAGAGGGTTGCAACATAGAGGTTCGACCGTAATAATAATAATTGGCATGCCAAAGTTAGACCTTTTCGTATTGCGCTAGTTTGAGGTTGGGCGAAAATCAAATTAGGCCATATTTGGACTGCTGTAAAAATAGGTTTCACTGCTCAATAACATGTACTATAGGAACAGACGCACAACTGCGCCTTTTTAGGGGTTCTTTCAAAAAACTTTTCACTTTTTATTGTCCCTTCACATACATTTTAAGCATGATTATAAAATCATAGAAACTTTTTGCATTCGTATGGAAACATTTCTATGGTTATGGTTGCTTCCCCATCCCTATTTTTTCATATTGACCCGAAACTACCTCCAAAACTAAATTTTTGTTTAAAAAACACAAAATAATCATTTAAAAACCTTTTCTGTACAGAAATAGTCATAATAGTAAAAAATTTAAGAAAAACATAAAAGTTCTGTTCATTCTGTTTTTACTTACCTTTTTATAACAATCTCAAAAAAAATCCCTTAAAATTAGCTGGACGATAATAAAAACTTCAGTGGTAACTTGGTTGAACATTATACACGAAGAGTAGGTGAAAATGCAATTTTGGTTAACGAAAAGCAAAATTTTTTTCTAAAAATAGTCAAAATCTCGTGATTTCATTATTCTATCCTATTTTGACCACATTTTCATGCTATGTTACCCTGAAAATGACCATTTCAACCCAAAGAAAAAATTTAAATTTTTTGAAAATTAATTTCAGCAGAAATGGGTTAAAGAGGGGAAGTTATTTTTCAACACCCCTCTGAGAGGGGGAGTTATTAGAGAGGGGGGGGTTCAATAGAGAAAATACGGTAACTTAAAGTCAACTTTTGAGGTGTTTAGACTAGCTTTGAGTGAATAAAACTTTTTTATTTCAAAATGATCCAGTGCGCTTCGAGGTAGTTATAAGAGTCTAAAGTTTTTGTCTATAAGGATTATCTTTGACAATATGAACAAACGGTTGAAATCTCTACTTAATATTGAGTTGGCGAGTTAAAGGTACGGGATTTCAGCAAAAATCAGACTGCATCCCATACGGGATCGCATCCCGTTGAATCTTTAATCCTTACACACATCGGCGCCGGCGCCGGTGTGCGCCCCGAAAATTTTCAGAAAATAAGGCGCCGGCGCTCGGCCCCGATTTGAAAAACTCGGACTCCGGCGCGCGCCCGTATTTCAAGCAATTTCAGTATTTTTTTTGTCTTTTCTCAAAAAATTTGCAATATTTTTTATTGATTTTCGCTTTAAAAAGCTTTTTTTGATTAAATAACAATCGATAAACGAACTCTCGATACAACAGACCCCTAAGGCCGGTCCCCAAGCGGTCCGTTGTATCGAGAGGTGATTGTATACTAAATGGCTTGAGTGTCACGCTAAACTCAGAAAAAATTGCATTTAGTTTGTGAATGGATGCTTTAAAAGTTTAGGTTATTATCATCTGTACATGTTGATACAATGAAAAACACACATTCTCTTCTCTTATAAAAGTTTACATTCAGCGCTTCAGAGAAGCCGTGTCTGCATGCACTTTTGTACTCTTTTATCACATTTTTCCTTACAAATCAAAATGGTCGAAATCACAACGAAGATAGAAACAGCATAACAATGAATGTTTGGAGGTCAATTGGAATATACGAATCATTGACTATTATCAGAGAGTTGATTCCACTGAGTTTTAAAACTATGTATCAACTATGATATTTTGTATGATTTTTACAAATAAAATGAGAAAGGTTTTATAAAAAAATAAGCTTATTAATATCAGTAAGACCAGAAGTCAAGTTAATTTTAAGATTTTCAATTTTTTTTGGCGACTTGTTTATGATTTTTTCATTTGCTTTAACATTCCGAACACGGTCTTTCTCATTAGACTGTCTTAAAAATTTGCCTGTTATTCACAAATTTAATGTCAATTCACAATAAGAGTTCAGAATTTGCTGCTTTTTTGGCTTGGCGTCCCTGGGCTTCTCTAATTGTTGTTTTAATTTGACAAACAACCAACTCGGCTATTCTAAAATTGGATTGGCCTTTAGTCATGTAATAAAGTTACAGCTGAAGAAGTATTATTGTTGAACATCAAAAAGGTGGGAGAATTTTTGAGGTCGATTTGAGATTTTCGGTGCTCAACCAAATCTCAATAGTGGAAATCAGGAAACTCGCGGTAATTAAGAAAACGCAAAAGACAATTCGCAAAATATTTTCTCGAGGATGAGATAAGAGGTCATATAGGGGGAGGGGAGTTATTACAGAGGGGAATTATTAGAGCGGAGGGACTCAATACAGAAATATACGGTATCCTTCTTCGAGGATTCGCTCGCGATGCGACTCTCTCCCACCATCTTTCATCACTCTTTTTCCCAGATGAGTATATATGGCCCGTCCACGAAAACCACGAATGAAGGAGTCGAGAAATCTCCTTTCGTTTGAAAACGACGTCGTTTGAACTTTTTTATTAAACAGATTTTGCTCGAATCTCCAGTTATTTAAAAACGACAATGTTCGAATATAGCATTGCTTGAATAGACTTTGTGTGAGTCTCCATAAATTCGAATCTTCCAATGTTTGAGAAAACTTCCGTTCAGGTGGATCCATTTTTTGGGTTCAGTGAAAATGTGATGCCCAGCAAAAAATTTACATTGGTTTACATTGGAGCAGGTGCGGGGGGAGGGAGCAGGTGTGGTTCGAGTAAGAATTCGAGTTTTTAGTTCCGCGAACACCTCTGATCCAAACTCGAACTCTAAATTTAACGCGAGGGTGTTCACGTACCTGGGTTCCATTCAAGTTCGAGGTCGAATTTGAAGGTGTTCATGCATGTAAAATTGATTCACTAGTAGAAACCGCCAAAAACTAACTTTTAGTGGCTTAAGACGCTCTGGGTGAGATTCTGAGATATCGAAGCAATATTAAGCTCGACTCGAACTCTGTCTCGATTACGTAAACACCTTCAAGTAGAGCTAGAGTCAGAATAATTGGTATTTTTGGCATATAGATTTCGCAAAATTTGACATTGTCCTTTTGCGAAACGTTTCGCAAATTTTGACATTTGTCCTTTTTGCGAAACGTTTCGCAAATTTGACATTTGTCTTTTTTTGTGAAACGTCTCGCAAATTTTGACATTTGATTTTCTGCTAAGCGTTTCATAAATTCAAATTTGACATCTCCCAATTCTACTTCTATCTCACTTCATATTCAACAAAGAGACACGGACGTTCCCCTGTATGCGTTTCCCTGTAGGCGTTTCCCTGTAAGGGATTTTTCCTGTAAAAATAGTTTCTCGTAAACGAGAATAATATTTGAATTATTTCAAATCCACCATCTTATTTAACGTTTTTATGTGTTCATGAGATGTATCGCTCATATCTATTACATCTTCAGTTGATTCCTACAATCGGGCCTTAATTTTAAGTATTTTTTACTTTTAGACTCAAAGTCGCGTTTTCATGTGTTGTTCGTAACATATCTTTTAACGCATCAGTTGGTTATCCGACTTTTAACTCGTTGAAACTTGTACTAGTATTATAATTTAGACCACCTAGACGGCACAAAAAAAAACTTCCTAGATGGTAGCTGAAAGCATGGATTTCACGCAAACCAACTGGTTTAGAATGATTCGAGCTAATTCGGTGTTTTCGGTGGTTTGAGGCTGTTCAAAGCTGTTCAGAGTGGCTTTAAGATGTTTAGGAGATAATGAAGAATTTGAAGTGCTAGGTGAATATGGGATGATTAAGGGTGATTCGAGATGGCTTAGTGCTTTTCGGTTTATTTGGAGTGGATTCAGGGTGTTTGCGGTAATTTGTGGCGGCTCAGGGTGATTTGGGCGATGATCTTTTCTGGTTTACAAAAAACCATTCCTTACAGGGAAACGTCCCTTACAGAGAAACGGCTTCACAGGGAAACGGTTTTACATGAAACGTCGCATACCCTTCAACAAATATACTACTATATGCTGAGATAGTAATCATTCCTTTTGTTCTCTCCCGCATTTTATATTTCACGCAAGCTAAGTGTTTACTTATCCGGCTCTAGGTGTACACTAAACTGAATGTACACTAAATCGAGGGTTCATTCTAGTCATTTAATTAACCGCGGCCAAAATGATTAAATCCAGGCGTACACTAAATCGAGGGTTCATTCTAGTCATTTTAATTAACCGCCGCCAAAAATGATTAATCCATGCGTACCTAAACCGAGGTGTACACTAAATCCGGTGTACACTGAATCGGGAGTTGACTGTATTGAATTGGTTATGAAGTGTTGCAAGAATAATGCTGATTTACAGTATTAGGTTTCAAAATTTTGATTGATAATCAATCGAGCAAAATTTACTAGTGGGCTGCAGGATCAAAACGGAATTAACTGTTCAACTCCCTCTTGATAAGCATGCCCCTGATTAACCCGCCATCTCAATAAACCGGCACTTTTGAAAAGAATGATTTGGCTAGCCGAAAATGATACTGGACAAAACTTACTCCTGATAGACCACACCTCGATAAACCACCATCCAAGCTAATTTCATGCGCTACCGTTTATCGAGAGCGGACTGCAGCAGCGGTACGAATTACAAAGAAAATTAAAGCAATAACTTACGTATCACATAATTTCATGGGTTTCGATTTTAAATTTTTATTTGATACTTTAGTTCTGGACGAAACTCCCGATTTAGATAGATTGTTATCAAATTAAGAAATTTAAAACCATTAAAGTAACGACCAAAAAGTTTTTTTAACACCAAGTATTCTTTGAAATTTCTGGAAAATAAAATTTTAAACTCAGCCACACTTATCTAACCACATTTATATTTTTATTTTGAAAAGTAAAATAATGATAGTTCACAGCAGCAAAAATTTTGTTCCTAGAATTTGTATTTGACCAGAAGGCAAGACTATCTAATATTATGGTTTAATTTAGCAGATTTCTGCCTGGCTGTGCCCCTGTAGCAGAGTTCTGTTTGGACCTGAGCGATGCGCAGCTACATAAGAGAAAACACAGAGGACTGCATAGCAGATCTGATCCGCCTAAATTAGTATGAAAATCAATCGAATTGAATTTGAAATATTCTACTTTTTTCTAAATTTCATGTCAAAATTATAAAAAGAAAAATGCGTGAAACTTTATCAAGACAAGAAAAATAATTAACACAAAATTTGCGATTCAACCAGTCAAATTTGATTCGCATCTTTTATTTTGGCCGAATTAGTGAGTATTGCTCATTTCAGTATTTTGATATTATTTCCAAATTTTGTTTTTATCCTATTTGTTTTTGATTTCAACAGCTGACTAAATATTTTCTTGCTCGCCTACTCAAAATGAAAAAAGTAGGCTAAGGGCACAACCGATAGTTTGTAAAAAAATTAAATCGCACGAGACCTCGAACTGTGAGAACAGCAGTTCCAATGCAGAATTTAATGCTGAATCTTTCTTTCACGGTAATTTTTTTCAGAAATGTGTGTAAGTGGCAATGTAATAAAAAAGTTACAAACGTTTTCAGTTATACCGCGATAGAAACGTTCAGCATTGACATCAGAACATGCTGACATCACAATTTCGGGATTGTCATGTAAAAAACCAATTTCCGAGCAAGTTCACAATTATGGCAAACAATCACAAACAACAAAGCTTGACAAGCAACCATTCAACAACAATATTTTGAAAAATTTGACCGCCTTTTTAATGATTTCTAACATATGTTTGATTTTTAATACTTTGGGGCGGTTTATGGAACTTCATCTGTTTTTTCGGTGTTTAATTGATTCATATTTGAATTTGTACAGAAGTAAAATTATTGAATTAATTTATATTTATTTGTTTTGTGTCATGCCATAGGTTAGGGTGACACACTGAAACGATTTAACTTTAAGTCGTGTTCTTATTTTGTTCTGATAGAGCGGCACCTTATCGCTTGAAAAATCGTGTTTTGACCGTTTTTTTGAAAACTTATTACAGGAAAATTACCGCCTATATTAAGCTAGTAATATTAGCTATAAACGAGGGGTAACTTCTTAACAGAAGTGATTTGAAAAAGTGGTAAAAACACAATGCCAAAGACATGATTTTAAAAAAAGGGATGGGGGCACTCTATCAGAGAAAATTGGCTATTAGAGTTTACCGTATTTCCTCTATTAGCGCCCCGGGCGCTTATTTTTCAAACCCTAGAATCGGAAAATTTGAATTCGATTTCGAGATTTTTGGGTGCTCAACCAAAATCTAAAAGTGGAATCGGTTAGAGCTCGTGGGAGTAAGAAAACGTATCAAACAGCTTCGCAAATATTGCTTCTACACTGAAATCCAGACCCACAAGATCGAGGAAAGAGGCATTATTAGGGCGGGCGCTATTAGAGGAAATACGGTATACTGTATTTGACAAACAATTTTGCTACTTAAACTTTATTAAGAATTCCTCTCTCTCTAATAAATTAATAAATTATTTTTCACACATTTTTGGCACAGCTAAAAACAACACCGGTAATCCAAAAAGCTTTTTACAACAATCACAAAGCTAAAATCACATTGTCATTGCACAGAATGGGTGCTTTAAATGTAGTATGTGGTGCATTTATATCACTGGAATCAATCTAACAGTTGGATATCTTGTACAGGTTGTTGTTGTTCCAGCAACAACAGTTCAGTCTTATATTTAAGTGGGTGGAAGGAGGTAAGGTGGGCACAGCCAGAGGCACAATACATCTGTTCTCTAGTGATAGCCTGTTCTATGCAGCACCCACCCCTTCTCGTCCAGGACTCCTTTTTGCGGCAATCTCCCAAAGCTAGTTTAATGCTGAAGACACGATGAAGTGACCAAGCTATTTTGTCAGACTGAAAAGCATCTGGTTTGGAAGTGATACAACCACTGGCCGCGATTTATAGTAAATTATAGATTTACTTGACAATAAAAATTTCCGATGGATAACTGCGCTTGTTAACCAGTGTCAAAAAATATCTTAACAAGGGAAACGTCAACAGTGGTTAACGATGGTATAAATATATTCATATAGCATCCGAAAACTCTTTACATGATGAAGCACGCTGTATATGCCGTTTGGGCTTACCTGAACAAAAAATTGTCTCGGCATATAATTTGAAATTTCACTTTATGTACAGTCAACTCTCGTAAAAATGGCACCCCACTCAAGTTCGTTCCCGCCTAGGGTCTGACACTTTTTCACCTTAATTTTTGAAGCTTTTTGCCAGTTGTCTTTGGCCAGTCTAGTCCGAAATATCGTAAGGATCATCATTTCGCCGATCGTTTTTAAACATTTTCATCAGTTTCTCGATTAACCAAAACCCTTTTTCAAAAACGGCGAAACTGATGAAATGAACTTGAGTTGAGTGTCAGGTTTTTACAAACTGACTAAAAAATTTCAGTTTTTAGTTAACACATGCGAATGTTAAGCCAGATTCGTGCTCAGCGTAGTAGACTTGCTTATAAAACAGTAATCAGAAAAATGAAATAAAGTCATTGAAAATTCGAAATTTCGCCTTGGCCTCCTAGTGGGTTTGTAAAAATAAGTGTATAAGAGGGGAGGGCGGTACGAAGTCTTTTTTTTCGATTTTTGACATCATTCCATTATTTAAATATGGGAGCAAATCAACCACGCTGAGACCGAAATTGGCCTCAGTATCGCATCTGTCAACTGAAAACTCAACTTCCTGAGAATATGGTAATATTCCTACATAAAGTCAAAATTTTAAATGTTCGTGCAAAGACAATTTTTGTTTTAGGCTAGCCCAAGCAGCATACACAGCTTGCTTCAGCATGTCAAGGGCTATCGAATGGTGTATAGAAAATATCTTTTGAGCGTTACAACTCTTAATTTTCCTTGTGACCCAGACAGGTCTCTCCCGGAATCATAAATATAAAAACGGATATATATTTTTTGTTTTGGGTTTTTTAAAAGAAGGCGTTTTTCCGTCCGGAAGCACCCAGGACGCAGAAACTTATACCAATGGTGGTCTGGGAGGTTGGGCCTACAGGAATGCTAATACTTAAAACGTGCTAATACTTTTGAAGACAGAAAACAAATCCCGTCCACTACACAATTTTTTTTTGGTTGAGGGAAGCGCAGTAATCCTTCAAAATGTTTCTGTCGACTACAATATTAGTTAACTATATCCATACAGCACAACACAATAACTAAGTGACAAAGCAAAATGTTGGATAAATTACTGTACAATACTTATAAAAAAAATTGTGCGGGAAAAATACAGTTAACCAACTTGTGATGAAAAAGATTGATTAAAAAATAGTTTGGCAGCTTTAAATTTTTTCTGGATAAAAAAGTTCTAGAAAACAGAACACTTACCATTGATGAGATGTAACGTCGCTGGATCAGATGGTTCTTGGAGTGATCTAAACGAATTTGTTAAAAAACATGTCGAAGAATCGGAGAAGATATACAGGGTGTCGCTTTGAACTCTTTATTTTGATCTCCCAATATCGATAATATTTTAATAACTAACCATTGCTCTCACAATTGAGTAGTTAACAAGCCTTTTCATTACTTTATTTGCTCGATACAGTCGAACCTCGATAAACCGGCACACTTGATAAACCGGCACCCTGTCGACACTTGATTTGGTCAGTACTCGACACTTTAAGGAAAACGACACCCCGATAAACCGGCAATCGATAAACCGGCGACTGCCCTACGACCGGGTACACTATATGACCGGTACAACGACCGGGTACACTTTTTTTTGTAAAAGTAAAAAAGTATGCTTAAACCACACATTTGAGTAAGTCTTAACGGGCACTGGCCTACCCTTGCCTAAGCCTAAGTCTAAGTGCGCAAAATTATAAAAAAATCAAAAAATTTAAAAAATTAACAGGGGAGACCAAGGCAAAATTTGGCACTTTACCCGGTCGTTGTACCCGTCATAATGTGTACCCGGTCGTCGGTATACCAAACCGGCACTTAAAGGTCGGTCCTAGGGGTGCCGGATTATTGAGGTTTCAATGTAATCAAATTATGTGATTAGGGCTTTAGCAACATATAATTATGTTATGTTATAGCTCAGTTTAAAAGCCACAAATAATTCTTAGAGAACTAAGTGTTGCAATATGGCTTTTTGAAAAGAATCAATTTTCGAAAAAAATGACTGAAATCCAAATTTTTTGCAATTTTCCAGCTTTTTGATTGTTTTTGCGAGTAATTGTTTTTTTCAAAAATCATATCTTAAATCTCTTAAAACGGTTTTGTATAAAAATTTATGTAGCTTTTGAAGTGCGCTACAACATAGCGTTAAGATATTGCTCAAGCGCTAGACCCAGAACTTAATTATTGACCACGTGAAGTGATAAAAATGTTTGTTGATTAATCAAATTTTTCTCATATTCGCTAGTTGTCAAAATATTATCATTATAAGAGATCAAAATACCAAAATGCATTTCCTATCTTTTTCTTTAAAGAAGCATTTATTTGCTCTATTGTGACATTGTGACGAAAAAAATCGCGAGACTAAAGCAACTTTAATTTTTAATTGCGACACCCTGTATATAAAGAATTGCTTACTAAATTCTTCGAGCACAAACATGTTGCCACCGAACGTGTTGCATTTCTTGATGTTAGACAGGTCAATGAATTCCTGAAAACTCTGTCTTTATAAAGTGAAAGACGAAAGGTTTACTAGTCACTATGACTCAAAATTCATGAAATTTACAAACGAAGTGTTAAACATATTCCCATGCCAATATTTTTATGAAAAACTCAAGTTCACACGATTATTACACGAGGCTGTGTACGTGTTTATGTACACGGGTCTCAAGACCAATAAGAAAATGGCAAGCAAAAAACTGTCAAAAAGCAAACAAATCATAAAAACTGAAATTTGAACAAAAATATTATATTTGAAATTTTAAAGTAATCTTGGGACACCCTGTCGCCTTAGCAGTATACATAAAAACAATATTTACCTGTCTATTAGCGAATAACAGAGCAATGCCATCAATGCGCACTTGCAGAAGGCCTCCTTCATTCCTCTCAATGTCATGGACAGGGAATTCACCGCCTAGATCTCTTCCAGCTATATTAACTTTGCCCCTGGAAGCTGCCCTCTCCATGGCTGTTTTCATGTCTAGAGAAATCGATTATGCAAATATATTTCAGTGAAAATGAATATTGCTTACAGTTGTACAAGTGGCGACACTGAAATATTTCCAGTCTATTATATAGTCGAAGGGAACTAATAGACAATAGTCTTTTTACAGCCCATCGAAATTATCCATCGCGCAACGGAAGGGACATTTTATTTTGAACTAAAGGTATTTCAATCATATGAATAGGGTTGTCTGGGGTAGTGCTGTTTCGAGCCGTCGATTAATTGGTGAGTTTTAAAGCACTTTTTAAAAAACAATTTTGAAATCACCATTTCTGGCCGTTCCGAAATCAATCTTTCACTGTTTTGCAGAGAAAAAATTGGTCTACAAAATTATCACAAAACGATGTTTGAAAAGCAGAGGCTGGGATTTAAAAAGCGTTTAAAAAAAGTGTTGTGAAACCCAACAACTATTCGACGGCTCGAAAAGCACTACACCTGACAACCCTATTTATGTGTTTTTTAAAAGTGGTTTTAGAGTGGGGTGGGCAATTTACCGATAAAATACTTTTGAAGTAATTAACCGAGTAATTACTCGTTAATTACTCTAAGGTATGCTAAATACTACTGCTTCAAATGGCAGGTCGCGACACGGCTCAGTGAATCAAACGGTAAAAAGAGTCAAACACAGTAAAAAAACAAATGATAGACACCAAGCGAGCGATAAAATACGAGACAGACGACCGTAACACATAAACAAAATAATTCGAAACGAAACTCTGATCTCTAACTGAGATCTCTCCCTATATTTTTACGACAGTTCAAAAAGTATTTGTCCGATTTTTTGTTGCCGGTCAAATACTCGAAGTAATTAGCAGTCATTAGCGAGTAATTACTCGGCTAATTGCTCGGTTAATTACTCGTTGGCCAACCCTATTTTAGAGCCATATTTTTGCCGACAACTCGGTGTTGCAATGTCAAAAAAATTTATACCAGCATCACCAATATCAGATTTAAGAAATTTTTTCGAAAAATTATTTAAAAATCGAAATGTAATACAGAACTAATGTACCTAATGTATTGATGGTTTTTTTTTCTTTTCTATTTCGATTTTTAGGATATTTTTTAAGGAATTTTGAAATTCTGCTGCTGATGTTGCTAATCCTATTTTTAATTTTGCACAAGTTCGTTTGACATCGCAGCACCAGGTTGTCGACACAATATGGCTCTAAAACCACATTTAAAAACACGAAACTTGGATTCATCTTTTGGCTTCGAGACTATCTCCTTAACAGCTTTCACCCTCCCTTTAATAGATAGCGTGGTCTAGATTAACAATTTTAACAACGTCGTTTTGGGGTTGAAGCTCGCTGTAAATTTGAAACTTATTTACGAATAGTATGCCTAAATCAGATCAGATAGTAAGCAAAAAAGTCATGCAGAAGTTTTAGAACTCGATAGGTTTCAATTATGAAAGTTTCTACATCAAAGTTCGATGATCGAACTATGAATTTGAAGCCCATCAAGCAATTTTATATCAACTCTTCTACAAATTGCTATGACCGAAACTTTCGGGTCAGCGCAAATGGTCTGCAGTTAATTTATACTAAAGCATATTGTCCGTCGACAAACTTTACTCATGAGCCAACTCAACAAGATTTTGCCACAAGTGAGCCACCAACAAAAATTACTATAAAAGCCAACCTTTTTGGTGTAGAATTTGTGCATGAGCACCTGGTCTTCTTGCCTCCTCCACAAGCACAGAACTCTTGTTTTGGGAGAGAAGGTCATATTGACCAACCTTTCATACCACCACCTTTCCGCTATTTCACCTGCAGATGATTATATTATTATGACCATAGTGACCACGCCGTCCTACGCCGTCCTAATTTTTTCATCGCCGTCCTGCATTTTAACCATATTTTTCATTATGGACACTTTTTTTATTTTACAACATATAATCAGTTTTTATTTTTATACTTAATTTTCGGGCGACCGTCCAAGTTTTCTTTCATTTTATTTTCAAAAAAATGGGGCCGTCCTGATTTTACACGAAAATTTTCAAAAAAGTCGGTTAAATAAGGACGGCCCCATTTTTTTGAAATAAAAATGAAAGAAAACTTGGACGGTCGCCCGAAAATTAAGTATAAAAATAAAAACTGATTATATGTTGTAAAATAAAAAAAGGTGTCCATAATGAAAAATATGGTTAAAATGCAGGACGGCGATGAAAAAAATTAGGACGGCGTAGGACGGCGTGGTCACTATGATTATGACATCGTGAAATACTGTTTAAATAATGGTACCGTTGATTCCCGCAGAATGACAGCATCATCACACACCTCCATAAAGAACATGTCACCTTCAGCAGTTTCATTGTATACCACAAAGGTCTGTTTTTGAGTGAGACGACTTTCTAGAGGTTTTAACGGGATGCCATTAGTTTGCTGAAAAAAATATGATTCGTTAAAAATTTAGCAAAAACTGATAAATTTTATTTGCGCCGCGAATTATTCGTAAGTGATTTTAACCGCAGTAGGGAATACCCCCCCCCCTCCTCACATACAGTATTCCTCTAAAAGCTTTAGTAAAAAGCACTCAAATATATGTCTCAGACCGCGAAAAAAAAAGGCGTAAGAAAAAAAGTGCATCACAACTTCCGTGTGCTGTCCTACGCACGAGCCTAAGGGCTAAGCCAAAACTACCCTTCGTTCAAAGGGTAGTTATATCGATTTTAGTAAGGTCAGGTGCTGTACTGGCAAAAGGGCTCCGGTTGCGAGCCGTCACATTTTATATCACTATAGAGTGCTTAATTTTTGATAGTGTTCAGTAAATAGGCTGTTTCTGCAAGGAACTTTCACTCAGTTCTTTATGGTCTCAAAGCGTTTAGTGAATGAGCCACACTGCCAGTCCTGTTTGTCAAATTGTATGTGCTTGATTTAAAGATATATCATTCTAACGTCTAATATATTTAGCGTAATTCCTCTAATTACTCTCCCGGGTGAGTTATTTTCTGGATCCCCAATAATCGGAAGTTTGAGGTAAATCTCGAGATTTTTTTTTATGCTTAACCAAAATCTAAAAAGTATAATCCATAAAGCTAGCGGTGATTAAAAAAACAATGGGTAAGATAAATATGGGTAAGAACAAGTACAAGTGATAGCTTACATTATATATTTACAAAGTTACTGTCAACTTTTTAGTAGCATTCACTTGTGAAAAAAAAACTTGCCATGTTCAGCGTGTTTGTTTGCAAATCATCCAGCAGCTGATTGATTTTTTTAGAGTAGACGAGACCGATGTGGGCTTTGCCTTGAAATGTTAACAATATAAATGATTTGATTTTCAAAAAAGGTCTTTTTTATTTCATAGTGATGAAACTAACCCAGCAAACGTCGGACCTTCTGTAAGACAATGATTTTGAATTAATTGGTTATCAAGTCAAGTTTGTTGGAGATTTACCTGCTGAATTATTTTCGTTTGAGCACCACACATTATCATGTAGGCTAAAAAGTGCACTTTTTTCATATAAAGTATCAATTTTCTATAATGACCAACCAGTCATGTTGTGCAGAAGGGTAGCCAATATGCGGTCTTCATCCAGCTCTAGTCTTTTCTCTCAGAATCACTCAACCCACTGTACCTGTCTATCATTTCAGAGGGCTCTTGATCCATCCCAATTATTTCTCTTCCTGAGCTACCATGTCAAAGAAGGCATTCTCCCAGAACACCATTTTTTGCCATAAATCGGTTTTGGTGCTCACTGAAATATATTAATAGTTTCAATTATAATTTATGAAGAAAAGTTATTCAAAAGTTGACTAACTTATCAAGTCTTTGTAAAGGTAGTGTCTGTTTTGCTCAAAAACAGGCGTGGAATGAGAGGCACTTGAAGAAGGAGTGACTGTATCAATTGCTTTTGGACGAATTGGCTTGCTTCAGGAGCAGTGACCTGAGTTGCAGCTTTTTCACTGGTTTTTACTAATGCGATTGGTACGATAGGTTTGTTGGGGGCTGTTTGCTGAACTAGATCCATCACTTTGGGCTGAAAAATAGTTTTTTGTGTGTATATAGGCTATCTCGAAATTATTTGCTATTTTTATGAATTGGTTAAGAATGTAAGCTCTTTTAGTATATAACCTTCTTAACAAGCCAGGTAACTGGCGAAACATAGAAAGAAGTCTGAGGTCAGTCGCGCGAGTTACACTTTCTTGTGTTTTTTCAAATTAAAATTTGTTGAGATTTCGGAAGAAAACGAAAAGCGGCCAGCCAAAATTCCACAAACTCAAAATTATCGAAAACCAGCAATACTTTCAACTCATCAACTATAGAATTTTTTTCAAAAAAATAACAGCAAGCTTGTGTAACTCATGAGAAAAACATGTTGGTTTTTTACTTAAAAGCTGTGCGTCTGCAAGTTGGGTTGGAAAAATTAAGGCAACAAAAATGTTTTGTTCTGACCAGTTTAAAGGGGGGGACACTTGGGACAAGCTAGAGACAAAATAACAAAAATTTTTTTTGGCAAAAGTTACCTCTGGAGACAAGAGAAAATTCCAGGGTTGGGTGTTCCGAAATTGATCCATTTATTTTAAAAAATGAGTCGTAGAAAATCGACTTCAGGCATTTTATTAAAATACAGTTGTTTTCTAAACGTTTTTGATAGCATAGTTCTTTTCATGTTGGACACCTATCGAAAAATCTTGGCCAGAATGCTATATATAAAAACAATTCTGCCATTCTGGGTGAATGCTAAACCCTATCCGTGTAACATTGCAATGTTTTCACTCATTTAGCAATAAATCTTACGGTTGATGTATCCCCCACACAATTGCCTGTTACGTCTGAGCTAATTGAAAGGGCATTGCTGCACACAGATGCTTGCCGAGGCGGAGGAGGTCTCTGTGGTGGTGTGGAATTTCTTGGCGGCAGGGGAGGAGGCACTCCTGCTCTTTGGGGCAGTGCTGGAGCAGGCAAGGTGGTGGCGAATCAGAGGAGGTGGTAATGTTGTGGGTGGCATAGACCCTGATTTGGCACTTGACTGAGAGGGTTCAACGGAAGCATGGGCTGTTGCAGCACTTTCTTGTGAGTGAGAAGAATTTTGGTTGATTGGACTATTTTGGACTGACCCTGTGGTGTTTACTTCAGCCGTTCCTTCTGCACCTAAGTCGTGCTCAATCGTCGCTGCCACTTGGAGATCTGAGTTAGGGAGATTGGTTGAAGCCAGGCTCAAATTGTGGTTAGATCCTGATGGGGTGCTGATCTGAATAGATCAAATTATGGGATGGCCACACTTGTGGACAAATTTTTCGGACGCAACACTTGCAGACCAAATTCTGTGGACGCAACATTTTCGTATCGAATTCTTCGGATTAAAAGTTGCGGACGAAATTTTACGGAGGCAATGGGACTGCGACTGAGATCTAGGAAATCATGCAGAATGTGATAGATGTATTTAGATATATATCGTCGATAACCCTAGTCCTCAAATATTCGATCGCAAATGTTCGTTCGCAAATCTTGCATCCGCAAGATATGTATGTTGAGCTCCGTTCGCAAAGATCACGCCCGCAAACACGCATGCGCAAAATGTTCTCTGCAAGTGTTGGCATTCCCAAATTATGTATTATTCGTCCAGTATGTCATTTGTGCTAATCTTTTTAATATCTAATCTAAGGCAGCAGCAAAGTTGACTTTTCAAAGCAATTTTGGGGAATTTTTTGACGTAGTTTTTACGTTCTATGCCACAAGGGGAAAATATTTGTATTGTAAACTAAAAATAGACTTATGGGCTGCATCGACTAAAATATTCGTACTTATAGACCATGTCAAACATTAAAGTAAGTAAAAATTTATAAGCTTTCATTGTGCTGATCTACTAGACAAAAAACATACCAGGCTCATAATTCCGCTTCCAGGCGTAGCTGGCTCATTTTCGGCCCAGAAGTGAGTGTGTGCAATCTCGAGTACATGGAACAAAGAAGCGAGACCATTAGAACCAGGCAGATTGAAAGAGCTCTCTAGACCGACGACACAGGCTTGCAACACTTTTAGATAGCCTTTGTATTGGGCGCGAGTAAGTTGCTAAATTGTATGCCGTTATTGTAACAATGGTGAAATGATATAGATTACCACATCCTGCACAAATTCATCGACAGAGTAGCGATCGTCTAAGTTTGGCTTTGGACAATTTCTAAAAAATATTTTGGGGAAGCTGTCTTTTGGTTAAGAAATTTTGTGTGATTTTACTATGAAACTATTTTTAAACTATTTTGAGAGCTAAAGTCTTGTATTTATTCATGACATCCACCCGAAATTTCTGAGTGCTAAATTAATCTCAGAAAAAAATCACGTAGTGGCCCAAAACAAACCTCTGTTGTCCGGCAGTGTAGTTTTGCAGTTTTGAGCAGGCTAGTTCTCTTAGACTTTCATCTTCCAGCAGTCTTTTGACCTTTGGGTAAGTGAACACACCCACTCCTTGACCTGCAATAATTTGATCGCACACTTCTGCTATAAGCTGTTGGTTTTTGCTGCAAAAGATCAAATTAGTTTTGGCCACGCTATTTTTTTTTAAGTCAGTAAACCGTTGGGTGTTAGCAGTGTTGAGACTACTTCTGGCACTATCATTATTCTGCTGAGTTTTCTTGTTCATCAAGTGTTGACCATGTTCCATCTTGTTAGCTGCAGCTTCCGCCAGTGGACGCATGGTTTTGTCTCTTAGAGCTTGAGCTTGTTTCAGTTTAGGAGCTGTTTTACGGAACACCTAAATGGGCAACGTTTTTATTTGGCTGACTAGTCTTCACTGTAAATACTAGAATAGTTTTGTAAGTACGGATCTTGTTTGAACATTTGTAAACCATCAAGGTTAGCTTTCAGTAACACGGGATGCTTAAGAAATTTTTATTTTAATGCTCTTAAGATCATCAAAAAGAGAAAATTCAAACCCTAGTACAATTAATAGACCCCGAAAATTATTTTCTCGCAGCGTTAACTTGCAAGGGGGACCCTTACTGTGACCTGGGGTTTTTTCGATAATTTTTTTATGCGCGTATTCTTGTAGAGCATGTCCAAATCCCATGTAAATTTGGCTCACCACCTCTGAAACTCAATAAAAAATTTGGGAATGACCAATATCCCAAGGGTCAACTATGAAAAATCATAATACGGCTATCAAGATGTTTTCAGAACTTAGAGTGACCCCTGTACCATGTTTTGTGAACCTTCAGAGCTGAGGACCCAGATTTGTAAGGAACTTAAGCAGGCTCTACAAGAATAAGCAGAAAAAAATTTGTCATCGAAGTTCCCCCAAGTCACAGTCAGCGCCCTTCCCCTGTCAGCAGTGTTACTAACCTGACTTAGCATTCCTTGACTTTTCTCAGCATATCCATTGATGGTGTCCATCAACTGAGGACCGAACACTTTTTCTCCAGCAGAATCTTTGCCCTGACAATTAAAAGGGAAAAGGTTCATACTCTGATCAATGAAATAACCAACAGTTAATTCTCACCTTTATCATTTTGCCAGGCACATTTTTCCCAGTTGGTGTGCTGGATGTGCTTGAAACAGCACTAGTAAGTGAGCTTCTTCTACCCGAGTACTGACTTTCATGAGAATAGGTATCATTTTCATGATCAAATGTAAAGTCGCCCTACAATAATTATTTTGTCTCATTTTTGAGAATAAACCAAAAATCTTACCTTGGAATCACTTTTCAATGCCAAGTTATCCTGCAATAGACTTTTTAATATTCAATTTGTCTTGCAAATAACACTTACAGCCAGTCTAGCAAAGTCGGCTTCACTATCAATGGCTGAAGCAGACAAAGAGGAGGCTGGGCTAGATCTACAAAGATTTATTGTCCACTATATCTTCTGTATTACAAATTGCAACCCAATGGACTTAATAAAAATGGTTTAATAAGATGCCAAACAATGCGTTCGGTGCATAAAATTTAGCAACCAGTACTGATTTGTGTATAAAAAGTAGTCTGCCGTTACCGTGATGTCGCGAAAAAGATTTCTTTGTTTACAAAATTCAGTTTTTTGCGTCTCACAAAATTCATGCATTGTAGATTTTGAAAGTTAATATCTGTGAAAATTAGGAATCATCGCAACAATACTCTACTATTCAATTTTTTAAAGGGTAGGGGTGAAGCCATTTAGGTTTAAAAAAGTGGCTTCCATGGCGCGGGTTCGATCCACGTGGTGTCACGCTATTTATTTTGCTTTGTTTGACCAGTTACAGGGGTATTCGGGTCGCTGATTCCGAATCTGGCACCAAAAAAGTCTGATAATCTCTAGAACTGGCCAAACAAGCCAAAAAATAGCGTGCAGCCACGTGGGATCGAACCTGCAACATTATTTTGGGCCAAAGATAGCAAACGCTTACGCACTGCGACATGGAGGCCACCCTTCCCCCCTTTAGTGGTGTTAATTTTTTGCGGTATCCGTAGTTATAAAGGTATAGTTATGTAATAAAGGACTAATAACTTGCCTGCCACTACTAATTGAGCTTTCTATAGACAGGGCTGATTCACTTTGAGGCATTTTAGCTGCTTAGGAGCTTTGTAAATGTCGTTGACTTCGGACAAGGGTTTGAACATTTCTGAAATAAAAATCTCATCCCATTTGAGAGTTTAAAAAGATACCAAGATTGGTCGGAGGTCTACTGTTGTTGTTCAGACTAGAAGAATCAGAGAAATACACCGACTCGTCCATCCCAGAACAGGTGGACTCAAGATCGCTGGTGTCTTCGCCATCTGAGTTGTCTGCAAGGGGAAAATAATCAACTGAGCTTTTTAAAAACCTATTTTTTTAAATTCCACCTGCTTGGGCTGAATTGAGCTTGTCCACCTGGTTAAGATACAAAGCCTCCGCTAAAGCATAAGATTGAGATTGTTAAACGTTTATTGTAAGTGAGCCACTTACAAAGAGATGCGCTGTTCGGATAAGCCTAAAAATGTCAGGTTTTTTTTGACACTCTGCGCTTTTAACTTTTTTAAATCAAGCTTAGTTTTCCATGTCATTTTAGGATGTTTCTAAATAGAAAACGCAAGGTGCTTTGTAGCAATTCTCAAAAGACATTGATAAAATTCTCATTAATTGTTTTGTAGCTGAAATTTGTTCAGCCACTCATTCATTTTCTTATTTTTTAATGTACCACCCCCCATCCCCCAAAAAAAACGCTACTGTCATATAACACCACCCTCCCCACATCCCACCCCCCCCCCAAATTGTGATTTTATGGGAGTGTGTAAAAACTAAGGTTGGAATAAGACCGGCCCGAATCTTTTTCGGGAATATTTCCGGTGTAAATCTTTTTTTCCGGTCCGATTCGGTCCAAATCTTTTTATGTTCAAATAACCAAAAAATGTTAAACAAACCATAAAAAATCAATCAAAATCGTTAAAGAATACATCAAAATCTTTATCAAAATATAATACCATCAAAAACGGGGATTATATTTTATAGAATATCTGGATACCCGTTCAGGTTGGTTTACGCTGGCCCATCTAGCAAAAAGTCAATTTTTGGTCAAAAATTTTTTTTATTAAAAAGTGTTAACCGCCACTTAAAAACATGTTTTTAGGCATGATTTCAGGTGCTTAAACGTTGAAAAAAGATGATTTTGGGCGATTTCGGGTCACGTATGGATTTTTTACTCCAGTTAAAATGTTTATTTTCGAACTGATTCGAACTGATTTTTGTATCTCAGAGCACAGCTAATATTTTGCAAAGCTGTTGATTGCATTTTCTTAACTGATTCCACTTTTCGGATTCCGTATCAGCACGATCTTCCTGAATTTTGGGTGATCGAAAAATAGAAGCCCGCGGCTTCCATTAGAGAAAATACGGTGAATCAGCTGCAATAAGAAGTTCTGCTCCACACCCTATACATAGACAACTATGGTGACTTTCGGATTTGGGTATCAACTTTTGAAATATTTTATAATAAATATTTTTTGTCTGAAAAACATACATTAAAATGTATTGGCATCAGTTGGTCTGTGAACCACTTGGACTTGTCGCCAATTTGGGTAGGGTTGGTAATGCCTGCTTGCACTGAAAATATTTTTTTAGACATAAAACAGTTTTCTCATAACAGCTATAGCTCCTACCTCTGACATAAGTCTCATTGCGGGGACACAAAGAGCACTCTGAGAAGTATTCCACTGCTTGGGTTCTGAAATTTAAAGTCAAGTTGTGTAGCAACTGGTTTCATTGATTATTCCTACTTGCAGAGCTCAACAATAAAGTCGGTCTGTTGTGGACGACTTCTCAGAAAAGACTCTGTTTGTAGTGCGACCACTGGCCTGGGATATAGCCTAGAATTGTAATGTAGAAATGCGGAATGATGAGTCAGAATTTCTCTGTACAAAAACCTTAATGTTCTGGAATGCTCGCTGAAATTGGCAAAGATGTTGGCGGAATTGAAGAAGCGAACCTGAAAAGCTATTTTTTATTTTCATGCGCTGATCCAACGAGTCACAAACATGCTTAATTTTTCCTAAATTGGCCTTAATAAATGTACTTTACTAATGGTTTTCACGAATCATCTGGCCCTAAGCCTCAACTATGTTTTGTATGTAATTTCAAAAGACGTTACTCGTCGTGGTTTGTCTGTGGATACCGTAACATCAACGTAGTTCTGATAAAAAAAACAAGTAAATCTTCGAAGAAGTAAATCTAATGTCGAGTTCACACATGGAGGATCAATAAAAATACTCAAATTGCTGAACGAAACCAGGAAGATAGCACGGGAGAGAAAATAAAGTGAACAGCTTAAAAACTAGATTATGCGACACAGTAAATCTTGTTCAAAATTTTTAAATTCTTGTTAAAATTACCATTGCCACCCTAACAGCTACATCTATCTCGTCACCATCAACAGCATGTCCTGACTCATATCCTGAACTCCTGCTCACTGTATCGCTGTTGTCTAGGGTATTCGTAGAGCTCATTTTGCCCAGTGCCCGGCGGAAGGCATCCTATATTATAATCAATTAAAAATATGCCAACATAAAGTCAAAATACCTTTAGATCTGATGCCTCTGGCTCAGGAAACATCTCAAAATGCAAAAGTTGAATATATTTAAGCAAAAACATTCTTACATGAATGTCCATGCCCTGCGGGAATATCACTTCGTTGGTATCTAGATCAACAAACACCACATCTGTGGGGATATCAATGCATTTGACTGCAAAGAATGAGGCAGGCAACCCTTTAATTATATTGTTTGTCAAGCCAGCCTGAATAATTTTTTCGAATACTACAAACCAATTATATAGGGTGTCGGAGCAAGTAGCAGCTGTTCGGCAGAGCCCATACATGCTGGCAACAAGGGGATCACTGGGAACATGTATTCTAATGGGTACCTAAAAATAACGACACTGACTAACTGGTATGGAAACTTTAGGTGGATCTCACATTAGAGCCACTAGTGCAAGCACACACATGGACACGGCGCTGTAGTTTCGAGATTGCAATACAACCTGAACTTGGTGTAAATAATTTAGAGCTTAGTAAGAAGAAATGTTTTTTTCTTTAAAATTCTGCAAAATTTTATTCAATAAGAATGAAATTTTATTTCTGAAACGTATTTTAGTTTTTATTTGTATTAAACGAGGCCAAAATTCAGTGACTTCTTTCGAAGGCTAAGGTTCGGATGCCATTACAATTTCGTCTGGATGTGTACAGAGTCCTTGTTCGAGTACGAAGTGACTACTAATTCGTAATGGGTTACAAACAACAGTTTTTCTGAGACCTATTAACCAAATTCATCATGCTCGTAATAAAAAGTAAATAAATTTGCACCTCACTAGAAAGTGGCCGTCCCTTCAGGTTCAATCAAGGACTTAGTAGTAAATTGGTAATTCACAAACCTTGTACTCTAGCATGATAGCAGCCAGTAGTTTGGTCACAGTATCCACACCAGAAGCTCTATAGGCAAGTGAAGAGGAAAGTCTACCAAACAGAAGCGTGTGTGGTCAGGCAAAGCAAACTCAAGCATTGGCATGATGTCTGGTGGTAGTATCTTGAAGAAATTGGTCATTTTTTCTTTTAATGATTTCATGAAAATTGTACCTCAACGACTACTTTGGTTTTACCCGGAACTGAAATATAAATTTATACTTGTTATTTTTTTCAGAGAACCAACCAGGAACAGGTGAGCTGAGCACTAACAATATCCAAGTCTCAATCTGCCTGATCTCTTCCATGACTGAGCCAGGAACGGGTCCCTTAGCCCAGTGACCCATGAGAACTGACCAGACAGCATCTCTGAAAGGTATCCGTTTTTTTTCAACTCTTAACTCACAGGTCAGGATCTTCAACCCTAGGAGGCGTAGCACATTTTACGGCTAGTGGAAGATTGCACCAAAGGAACTTTGCCATAAACGAAATTTGCGCCATCGAAAATTGAGCCAGTATTTCACAACCGATTTCACAAACAATCTCACAATTTTCACAATCGACTGATACCTCCCTATGCTCATTTTATCATCGAAATATAATATTTCGATGACCGAACTTTAGCTTTGGCAAATTTCGGAGGCGCAAACTTCGTTTAGCCAACTTTCATTTACGGAAGTCCGTTTTGTGAAAATACCTAAATCTAACTATTTTTGTTGGTCTCAATGTCTTATAACCGCTTGGACGGTTTGTGGTGTTCTAATCAGATTACTTTTTTATAAAGTGATGGGATGCACTATCGCCATTTCAGAATTTTTTTTTAATAAGGGTGCATGTTGCTTGTGATTTTTGCCCATTGTTGTTTTGTTTTCTTAACCGCATTGTTAATTGATAATGACTCATCTGTTAATACATCCCTTGGCCAAATTTTCACGCAGAATCTGAAAATGTTAGAATCGAAATATCTTTCGAAAAATCTCACGAAAAGATGACCAAACAATTCATGCCGTATTTCCCTCGCGTGCCTATTATACATTCTTTTCACGGTTTTTCGTTTTGGTTCACTTTTTTTGTTATTAGACAAAATAATACTCAAAATGTAACTTACTGTCTTTGCTACGGTCTCAGCGGTAAGTTGTTTACTCACTGTCCAGAAAAAGCAGGCAAAAAACTCAATGACAAGAACGCTATTTCGAATAGGGAAAGAGTATGTGAAAGAAATACGGCATGAAAGGCTTGGTAAACTTTTATGCTTTTCGTGAAATTTTTCGAAAGATATTTTGATTCTGATAACATTTTTGGATTCTGCGTGAAAATTTGGCCAAGGGGTGTATTTACAGATGAGCCATTATCAATAAAGATGTGGATGTAAAGATGTGGCTAAGAAAACAAAACAGCAACATTCAAAAATCCAACGCAACATGCACCCTCCCTTCCACCGATAATCAAACCCATCTTAAGACGAAAAGTAAATAAACTACTTGAGTTCTAGGGTTAAAATGTATATTTTATTGTTTATAATTTGTTTGATTGATTTTCCAATATTATTTGTTTTCAAATTTTGTTTACCTCGGCAAAGCCTCATCCTGATTGCACCTGGCATTGCAAGCATCAATCAGCTGGCGTAGAATGACTAGCACTTCACGGAAAATGGTCAAAAAAGGTGATGGCTGATTAAACACAGACCTGGAATGATCAATAATAACTCAAATTTTTCTAGTTCCTTAATAATATCAAACAAACTTGTTAGGGAAGCAGCACTTTGAACTTTTCTAAAACCAAGTTTATTAAAAACAAAGCAAAACATTTTCTAAATTCAAAAATTACCGTTTATTATTATTATTAACAGTCAGTAAAGGGGGTGGTGCTTTGCGCTCATAGTTCAGAAAGAAATTAAGGCAAATACCGTATCGGATTCTAGCCGAATCCTTTTCAGTCAGAGTGAACACAAAAGAAGTAGTGTCTCGTAAGGCATGTGACCGTCGTTGGGATGTGCCTTTAATGCAAAACTATTTTGTTGCTACTTATTTCGATGGGCCAACTTTAGTTTTGACAAATTAAGTTCGGTTATAATAATTTCGGTTACAATAAGTTCGGTTATTTTCAACCTTCTTAGATTGACCAAAATCTTCAGAGATTTTGGTTTTTAGGATCAAAGAGTCAAGAATCAAGAAAAATAATTCGAACTTTTGATTTTTTAAATGAATATAAGAAAAACCCAGATTACCGTATTTCCTCTAATAAGCGCGCACCTCCTACTTTGAGGGCCTATATCTCAGCTTGGAGAAATTTTTCTTTAAAGCTGTTCCATGCATTTTCTTAACTCCCATGAGCTCTACCGATTCCATTTTTCAGATTTTGGTTGAGCACCCGAAATTTTCGAGATGGACCCAAAGTTTTTTATATTTTCGGGGGTTTGAAAAATAAGCGCGCATGCGCGTTTATTGCAGGTAATATGGTACGTGATGACTAAAAAGTATGTGTCTTAAATACCGAAATTTGAAAATTCTGCCTATGATACAGCCAAATAAGTACAGTCGAACCTGGATATAACGGCAGCCTTAGGGACCAGCTGGTGATGCTGGTATATCGGGGGGTGAGTTTTGTCGAATTTCTCAGTCGGCCAGCCAAATCGGTTGCGAGAGATTGCCGCTATATCCAGGTTCGACCGCATACAAATCACAAATTCTAGTACCCTACCTATAGTTACGCATCCTTCCGGCTGGCAAAAATAGGTTACATCAGTTGGCAATTCAAAGTCTAAAATACATTTTTGTGTTCGAAGTAAATGAAATGTATAAGCCAACCTTTGTGGTTCTCACTGGGATACCTCCTTTGCAACTCTGGGTGGCACACTCCTCCTTTAGAGCTAGAGTGCCTTAGACTTAGTCCGGCTTCTTGGTTGGTACTATGCCGTCCATCTCCAGTCAGGGCATGAGACTGAAAGCGGAATTGTTCCTCCTGCTACAAGCACTACAAAGTCTATGAGCCGGGGGCACAGTTCACGCCCTTTGTCATCCATCTGGCATTTTGTAGCGGCACTTTATGCAATGTAGCTGCAAATATAACAATTTAACAAGTGAATTTTGTGTAAAATACTGAAAAATTAATGTTTTCTTTTTTGAAAAAAAATCTGGAAGGCATGATATAAAGGTTAAATCTAGAATCTGACAGAGTATCAAATGAAAGAGAAGCGAGAAAAAATTTAGGGTGAGTCCTAGCAGCTGGTGTCTTTGTTTAAACATCATTTTTCGATTTTTTTTAAATATTTATTTATCGTATTTTATTTAAATTATCTTCCTCGTTGACTAAAAACTTTTCTTTTTGATCTCACTCTTTTTTCCAAGTTTTCGGTTAACCGCGTCTTGGCGTACCCGGTTTTCGGTTCCGGTTTTTAAGTTTTCTTTTCGGTCGGTTAACCGGCTTGTACCCGGTTTTTGGTTAATTTTTGTAATAAGACAACCGGAATTGCGTTGTGCCCGGTTCTCGGTTCCGGTTTATTTGCCAAAATCGTTTCTTTTCGATTAACCGACCGTGGTAACTTTCGTAGTAGTCATGCACCAATAAGGAGTATGCACATGCTGACCTGGTTCATGCCGGCTGAGAGTCAGCTGTTCTTTAAAAAACAAAAAAGATAAAATAGTTTCAAAAGTTAAACCTTTGAATAACACGTAAAATCCAATGCGAAAAACAAACAAAGCCTTTAACTGAAAAAAAATGTGAGTAAGGCCAAAAACACAATAGAAATACAGAAAATGACCAAGTATTTTGTATTTTGATACATTTCATAACAATTATGTTAGAGAAAAGTGTTTTTTTTGCACTAAAGTGTCTTGCCTTGTTGACCACAATATATCAGATATTAAATTAAGATTCAGATTAATATGCAAGAATTATGACCGAGAAAGTGTCTTCAAAACAAAAAATAAGTGAAGCCAAAAAAAGGTAGTGTGCGATTTTTGATCGCAATTATAAAACTGGCGGATGGCCAGTTACCGTATTTCTTCTAATAAGTCGGCCTCCCTCAATTTAAAAAACTTGTTTATGGCACCCTGTTTTGCCCCATTTTTCGAAGTTTTCTGTCATGCTAGTTACCACTTTTGTTGTAGCTCGTCTCGCTGGCCACAAAACGGGTGCTAACTTGCCTGAGAGAAGTCTTCAAAAATTAAGTCAAAATGACAATGCCAAGAACATGATTTTGTACGTAAGAAGGTAGCCACGGCTTATTAATTTTCATAAAACAAATTACGTTGTAAAAGTTCCAAATGTCCGGTAATGTCTAAAAGGTTGTAAAGGGTTACCAGGAAATTTCCGGTAACACTTAAAACATGCCTCATTTTTTGGTAGCGTTAACCCCGACTTTTTCTAAAATTTTTTGCATGCTAAATTGACCGTTTTGCGTCAATTGGTGCAAAAATATTTAACAGACAAATGTCGGAACACAGAGTTATGGCGAGGTCAAACTGCGCCAAATACCGGACATTTTGCCGTAGCCGCCTACGGCCGCAAAAAATTATCAACAAAAATACCCGTGTGTAACCAAGAAAAAATTAAACAAAATGTATAGACAAAAATAGAGCGGCTGAAAACACTGACAAGAAAACGCACATGTTGCTGACAGCAAGAAATAAGAGTCAAAGTTATAGGAATAGGTCCCTGGGGATAGACCCATTTCAAGGGTTTCACATTATCGAACAACCAATAACAAGAATATAAAAACAATATAGTAGTTTAAGACAGATTATTCGAATTTTCATGTAGTTGGACAATAATGATCGATAATCGGCCATTTTTGGTTGCCAATACAGTCGACTCTCTTAATAACGAACCCCCAAAAAGTTCGTTCCCACCTTGGGTCCGACACTTTTTTTAGCCTCATTTTTTAAATTTTTTCCTAGTTCTGTTTTGACAGTCTGGTCCCAAATATCGTAAGGATTTCGATTTTACCGATCGTTTTTCAAAAAATCCAAAATTTTTTCCTCTAAAAAAGCAAAAACTCGATTTAAGGACAGGGATTTTTGAAAAAGCTTGTTTTTAAATCGAGTTTTTGATTTTTTTTGAAAAAATTTTGGATTTCTGAAAAAACGATCGGTAAAATTGGAATCCTTACGATATTTGAGACCAGACTGTCATAACAGAACTAAGAAAAAATTAAAAAATCAGGCTAAAAAAAGTGTTGGACCCAAGGTGGGAACGAACTTTTTGGGGGTTCGTTATTGGGGGAGTCGACTGTAGTGTCTCTTTTTTATGTTTTTTCTTTACTTCCAATAATAAGACTGATTGTTGGTTTTTTTTCAATGATTTGACTGCAGTCAAACCTCAGTTATCCACCATGCGATGAGTGGTGCAAAATGAGTGGTAACTTACCTAAGAAAAGTATTCAAAAAGTGGGTAAAAACACAATGTCAAAAACACGATTTTGACTTGGGGGAGGGAGCAGCTGTAGGTTGGAGCCCCAACTTCGAGGCTGCGGATCGGTGTTCTCTTAGAAAAAATACGATAAATTTCCTCGACATCCATAAGGTGGTTCAGACAATGAAATAATAGAAGCTACGAAATGGGTCGTAACTTGCTTAAGAGAAGTGTTCAAAAACTGGTCAAAAATCCAGTGCCAAGAAAAAGGTTTTTGAATTTAGAAGCGTTCAAGTTCGATTCCCACCAGCAGCATTACACTATTTTTCAAATTCCAATGAAAAACAAATAAAAGCTCAAAAATGCAAACAAATAATACTCTTCCAACAAAACATAATCATAAATACCAAACAAGGAAGAAGTAAAAATACTAAATAATTTTCTATCCACCACCACAAAAGGATTAGCCGTATCAGAAAATCAGCAAAAAAAACTTCATTTCAAATGGCCAATATATACACAGCCATAAAGACAATTAGAAGCCAGAGAAGTGAAGCAAGACAAATATATAATAGATACACACACCGCTCGTCAACCAGCCAAGCCTATTTCAGTGTTGCTGCCTGCATTTGGGCATGTGTTTGTCCCCCTTTTTTCTCTGCTTCCATGGCTCCAGCTGTGTTTATGAAAAAATTCGCGGTCTCGCCGTTGCCTTTTTTGCAGCTCTTGACTGAATTTGCATGCCAGCTAGCTGGCTGGTATTGATTTTGTTCGGCTTTCTTGCTGGCTGCCTTGGTGCTTTCTAAGTATTTTCTTGGACTAGGCGGATGGAAAACACCTCTTTGCTTGTTATTGAGGATGAAACTTACTGGGTAGTGAAGCAGGAAAAAGGGAAATTTGAAATTAAGCTTTTGGACAGATGGATAAAAAGTTAGGTTCTTTTGGGTTGGGAGGAATGCAAGAGTACAGGGTGTCTTTTCAAAAAAGGAAAATGACCGAACACAATTTAAAAAGTTTTTCTACAGAAAACTTAAAAACTTCTAATGCTCAACTAAATTACTTTATTAAAAAATCATGAAACTTGATGAGCTCATCAATTCGCGAAATTTTATTGGAGCGTGACCACTATAATTTTTTCAAAGACGCTACTTTTTTTTTGTCCGCTAATTACTCTTTATTGGACGCGATTTTTACTCAAATTGTCGATTTTTTCGTATTTTGACATGAAAAATAAAATTTGTTAAACCATTGTCTCAAAATCTAGAAGTCGGTATAGATGATCCAGGTCAGAATTTGTATTTTACGCCAAAAATTTTTTTTGCAAATTTTTTACGACCGTTTTTTCAAAAATAAAATAGTCCAAAACTCAAATTTTCTGGCGTAAAATGCAATTTTGACCTGGATCATTTTCACCTGCTTTTTGATTTCGAGTAGAATGGTTTTAAGAAAATCATAAATTTATAAAAAGACGAGACAATCAAGAACTTGAAAAAAATTTGCGGCCAAAAAGAGTAATAAGCAGGCATAAAAAAGTACTGTCCTTTTTGTTAATAAAGTTTTCGAATTTTTTTTTGTGCATTCTAAATTTGAAACTCGACTGTTACAGTCGAGTCTCGATTTAACGTACCCCCAATTTAACGTACCCTTCGATTTAACGTACCCCTAGGGCCGGTCCCTCCAATAATAAACTCAGTCAAATTTACCCCCGATATAACGTACCCCTCGATTTAACGTACCCCTAGGGCCGATCCCCAGGGGTACGTTAAATCGAGACTCGACTGTACTCAGTGAAGAATGAATAGCTCATAAAAAAGCTATAATCTTATCGGAGATTTTGAAATTAGAGGCAATAGTTCTGATTTCTTGGTATTGATTTATTGATTTCCTGGGGTACAAGCCGATTTACCGTCTCAATTGTGACTGTCAGAATATTTAGACCAATTTTTAGATCTCATTTTTCAAGTTTTGGTGCCAAATTGTAGCCCGGAATGTCAGCTACATTTTGGTACTGAATCTTAAAATACTTGGTACTGAATCTTTTAGATATAAACTTTCCAGGGCACTCACTCTGACACTTTTTTTATCACCAAGTGATATCCTTAAAAATTTTAGGTCTCAAATTGCTTTTTTAAAAAGATTCGGTACCAAAATGCAGCTGACATTCAGGGCTGCAATTAAGTACTAAAACTTTGAAAAATAAAATCTGAAAATTGGTCTTAATATGTTGATGCTCAGAATTGTAACGGTCAATCAACCTGTACCCATTTCCTGTAAGCTGTCCAAAAATCCAAATCTGGAAATCAAATATTTCATTATTGTGTGCAAAAAGAAACGCTTGTCCAAATGTGTACTTAACTCCAATATATTTGCTACAGTTAATATGGCCCCACCCAAACACGTGTTTTTCACCACCCTGTAGATGACGCAAGATGGATTTGTTTATGGTCTAGAAAATAGACAAAATGAGTCTATCCAATTCCGGTTGCTCTTCTTGTGAGCTGCAAACAAAAACAAGAGAGCAGAGGCAAATGACGAAATCCGCTAATGAAAAATACTGAGAAATAGAAAAAAAACAGTGGGTGTGTGTAGATGACAAGAGACAAGAAACATCTGCTATCATGTATATTTTTTTGACTTACACGCACAATTTCTCTTCTTTTATACAAAAAAGGGAGAATTATTTGTGCCAGATGAAAAATTAACTTTTTTGGTGTGTTCCGTGCACAAATTATGCCGATTTTTTTCGCACTATTTTCAAAATTTTAAAAAGTGGAAGACATTTTTCACTACAAAAACTTCACACAAAAGCACTTATTTCAATTTTTTTTATTTTTAAAGATTCACGTCAAAATATTTTTTCTTCCAAATCGCAACAAGCAGTATATAAAATGTACATTTCAAAAGAATGTCTTTGCTTTACTTCAAGGTGATATGTTACGTCGAATAGTAAAATGTAAAACACTGACACCTCCAAAAGACCTATAAAGAGATTTTATTTTATTCAATCGACAGCCACAAGCAGTGTCACACACACAAGCACGCAACAATGGTGGTTCTACAGTATCTATAATGCTTCATTCTTTTCTGAGAGTAACTGGCTTCTTCTGCTGGATCGAGGTAAAATCACTTGACGGTGAAGTACTGTTAATCTGAGACCAATTCAGTAGCCTGTTTTCTAGATGATTTCATGAAGTATTTAGTTTTAAATATGCGGAAAACGGCACTCCTTCTGCTCCCTCCCCCCACCCATTTTTTTCATTTTCCATGCCTTTTTTATGTTTTTGTCTTGGTCCCCCCTGTTGTTTTGAGGGTGATCGGTGGTAAGGTGATCACGTTAACTATAATCACCTTGATCATCACATTCACATTATCAATGTGACTACAGGGGGACCAAGGCAATTATCAAGTGGGGGAGGAGTAGAGGGAGTGCCCGAAAAACACGTTTTTAGGGGTCGTATAGCCATTTCAGCGCCAAAAACTGTTTTGACTAAAAATGACAGAAACCATGATACTGTAAGGATTGTTGCGTTCAATCGGACGACGTTTCCAGTCAAGACAATGGGTTTCGCTTGGAAACCCATTGCGACCCTGAATAGTTCCAGATTTAATAAACGAATTCAATTATGGATTTGTCTCGTCCAGATTTATTCGACACGGAGAGTCTAGCTTCAAAATCATCATTCTATTTTGTGGATCTTGATTTCGAAGCTTGCTCTCTGATGTCTAAGGTTAGTAAAATTATTAGTTTTGGTACGCACTCAGTTGAGATCACTGCTGACAATAAGCCGTCCCGTTCCAGGACTTTGTTTGACTATGGATTCAAACTTAGTGTTCCAGTTAATGAGATCCAAATCCTATTGGAGGATGATCTCGAAATTCCAGTTTACGCTCCAGATATAGCGTTTAAGCCAAAGGGCGCATCTTCTATTAAATCAATTGCTCCAGGAACTAAGGTGTCCTCACTTGAGGCGCCTATTCTAGTTTCAGATACCTCCGATGAATCTACTGCGCAAGAATCTTCCGTGGTGTCAGCTCCAGCATGCCGGGACTCCCTCCGTATGGTTTCGATCTCCTCCTCCAGTCCGCGCTCCCACTTGCAATACGCGAAGGTTGTTCCTCCAGCTGGATCTTTGGTGCGCACCTCAAGTGCATGGGAACATCTCCAGACATTCTACTCAGCCAGTGATGATGAGGAAGAAGAAGCTCTAGTCATCCCAGCCAAAGAAGCCAGTTGCTCTCCAGTCGCGTCTTCTCTTGCTTTGGTGGACTCAGATGCTCCAGAATGCTCTCCAGTCTCAATAGTATCTTCTTCTAGTATTATATCTCCAGATTGTACTCCTGTTCCCATGTTACCATGGTGCACTAATAAAGATTCCAGTTTGAGCATGGAGGAAGGGCCTTCGTTGTTTACTATACCCACCCTATGGTCGAAAAATCGACTTGATCGAAAGTGGTTGGAAGCGTATTGGTTAACATTCTTTTTCATGACCGGCCCCTACTGCACAAAGAAGCCGTACACGCATTGTTCGTGCTATGTAGGCTTTTCATCAAGCTTTTCGATTCTAATGTGTGTTTGGGTGCGCAGTTAAACTCCAACCCTTAGCCCCTTGCCCCCGAAGGAAACAAGGGGCTAAGAATTAAGAACTGCGCGCCCTAGCTCACCTTAGAAGCAAATCCAAGAAGAAATGTACCACTTAACATGCAACTAGGGTGTTTTTGCTTGTGACGAAGAAAGAAAGGTCATCTGGTCAATTTGAAAAAAAAATAATAGGATACCCCCCCTCCCTCCCCTATTGTTTTTCGAAAAGAATAGGGTGGGTATCATGGTTTCAGTCATTTTTGGTCAAAAAATTTTCGGCGCTAAAATGGTTGCCGGCCCCATAAAACGTGTTTTCCGTATATTTTAAAACTAAATACATCATAAAAACCTCTTAAAACAGGCTAATGAATTAGTGTCAGATTGCCAGTACTTTTCCTCACTTGACTTGTGACGACTGGGCGAGCATAGGACCCATTCAATGACTTGCTTGACACAGAGAAGTGGAGATCATCCCTTAGCTGATTGATCTATGAATACGACTACTGGACTAATAAGAGCTATCAAATGGTATATAACGCTTTTCAATAGCTTACGGACACTATGTGAAATTCTATTTAAATTCTATTAAGATAGCAATTCCTTGGGCTGGATAGCTGGACTGACGATGACTGCGGTTTCTGCTTGACTCGTCGAGCCGTCTTGACAATTTCAAGTTTAAGGTTTTATAGTTAAAAATTTTAGCCTTTACAAGCCCGGCGCCCATTTGGTCTTTTGCAGCTGTCGCTGATTTTCGGGAAAGCGCTAATTTATCATAATTATTATAAGGCGTTTTTTTTAATTCAGATTTTTTTTAAATTTACTAAAATTTTCTTGGGTTTCTCAAAATTTTCTAAAATTTTCTTCTAATTGTGATTATACCTGATGTAACAACAGTCCAAACTTTTAGGGAATTTTTAATAAGAAAAATTAGTTCATATGAAAAATCAAAATATACATTTTGTAGCACAACTTTTTTACTTTTAAATGATGTATGAAACTTGCATTGAAAAATTATAATAAATCAACATTCGGCTACAACACGTGTTAGTTCATTTTTGAGAACGTTTAAAGTGGTTTAATCACTTACAGTGCTCAAAAAGTGAATTCAGGGTTCAGTGCTTAGGCAAGATCTCATCATCATCTTGTAGAGCAGCTCAAGAGCTACAAAGCGCATGTTTTATATTTGTTTTTAAATATCTGAGTGTTGAGATAGAGCTTTCTGAAAAAAATGAGCCGAGCTTCAAACAAAACCCCAATACTGTTCATCTAATCGAAGCACTGCCTTGAAGAAGGTTGAGTACAGCGCGAGGTGTACGTGCTTCCTGTGAAGGAAGGACACGACCCCTCTGTATATTTGTTGGTGCACCATGGTACAATATAGGGTCAGCTGGACCAGACATAACATTATAAAAGATGCTACTATTTGAGACTGGAGATTCGGCTTCCTCCATCTTGACTGGAGAAAGGACCACTGGAGAGTCATCCACCATGACAGTAGAAGAAGAGACTGGAGCAGGCACCACTTGGATAGCTGAATTGGAGGATTCCTCTTCTTCTTCATCTGCGTAGCACGTCTGGAGAGCTTCCCATGCACTTGAGGTCGCACCAATAGAGAACCAGTTGGAGACGCTTCTACACCGGCGAAGGGGGAGCGCGAGCTGGAGGCGAGGACCGAACCATACGGAGGGAGTCCCATGGAGCATCATCTGCAGGCAGTTCGGAAGAGACTTGCGTGTTCGGTCCAACGGTATCTGGAAATACAAGAGAAGGCGATCCATTATCGGATGCCTTGTTAACTGGACTGGAGGGCTTGAACCTCAACTCTGGAGAATAAATCGGATTCTCTAAATCATCTGTAAGATCAATTCGGATGTCCGTAACTGGATTATTCTGGATCATAATACTATTGCCAAAGCCAATAACTGAGCTTTGATTCTAGATAATTCTGGTCCTTTCATTTTAGAAATGTCGGACTGTAGTCCCGTAAATGAACTGGACAGAGTCGACTGACTGGACGAATAACTAATGCAATTTAAATGACTAACCTCGAACATATTTGATTGAGCACGCTCCATAAATCAAAATCCAGCAAAAAGAATAATGATCTATGAAACTTGCTCGCCATGTCGAGTATTTCTGGACAAGACAAATCAACGTTTGAAATAAACTATTTCAAACTAGACTTATTTTAGGCGCAATACGTTTCAATCTGAAACGTATTGTCCCGACTGGAAAACGTCGTTCAAACGACGGCAACAATCCTTACAGTTGAAACAAACTGATGCTTCAATTAGAGAAAATACAGTAGATAAGTAGGCTTCATTTTTTGCGAAAATATTAATTCGCGTGAGACCAACTTTATTTTGTCAAGGCTTTATCTGAAACGCGCCCACAAAATTTTGAATTCTAAAGTAAATTTACTGATTTTCACTAGTAAATTTTAGATTGCCACTTATTGTTATTTTGTTATAATTTTGTTGTTGTTACTTGTAACCCTGGATCTTTGCTTTCAAATGAGCTACCTAGCTTTTTTGAATGTTTTTTAAAAGTGGAGAATAAGATTTTTTAAAAAGATATAGAGAGGCTTTTATAAATATTTATTGTCTTGAGGGGAAATCAGAATTTGACGGTGAGTTTAAAACTTTGAATGCATTTTTCACTTAAATCGACCATGGTGAACACGGATCTGGCGTCAGGAATTCAGTTTTCCCTATCGCTAACAAGAATTTACGCTAAAACAATTTTTAATTAATCTTAAATAATTATTTTTAAGGTTTTGGCTTTACACTTCAAAAGCTTTTTACTTTCCTTTGAGGCATTTTTCTGTGCGATTTTTCCTGCTCCTTCGGATAGTGCATACTGTTTGCCTTAGAAACGTCATTATCACACGTAGTTTTGCGTATTTATGGATCAACAACATTGTTGTGAAATTAACACAGTTGTTTCTTTCCTTCAAAAATTGTACATATAACAGTCGCAAGCACCTCAGTCACATGTCGTCAGAAAATCCGAAATAGGAAAGTTTTAATCTTTATCGAGCATGTTATAGCAAATAAAAATTAATAATTGCAATAAAGATAAAAGATAGCTTAAAAACAAATTTTACAAAAACAACTTGGATTCCCTTTTTAGTAATATTGGGCAAATGGCCGACCATTTTGAGATCGGCAATATGGCCACAATCCGACCATTTTCTCAGTCATTTTTCTGTGAATTTTCACATTTAGAAGTCTGTCATAGTCAATAAGTAAAAAAGTTGGTAAAATGGCCGGCCATTTTGAAATAGCTCGTCCACGTTCCGCCATATGACCGGCTTTCTGTCATATGGCCATCACCCAGACCTACTATTTAGTGAACATATACATTGTTTAAAAATCTGGAAAGAAGCTAGAAAGAATCAGCGAGAAATTTTGAGCCTATTACGAAAGTTACCACGCGTGACCAGGCGAGTGTTGAAAACTTTTCTCTAATCATTTAAAAAATAATTCGTCATCATGTTCTAGGCAAGCAGGCATATATTTCGAATCAATAAATCAGCTCTTCCCAGCTATATGCATGAGTTCTCCCAAAAAGAAAACAAATATGATGTATTTCTTCTCAAATCTAGATTTTAATATTTCTTTATTTTTTAAATTTTTCTGTTCAAATTTACCTAAAGTCTATTTTCAATGTTCAGATCTTACCTTCAATATGCAAGTTTCAAGCAAAAAGTTATATTGCCTGCTAGTCATCTTACTATTCTATATGATTGAAGATGAAAATGTTTACGGTCGTTGCTACAGATATGGAGGTTCCAAGGAGGAGAGCTGTTTTTTCACCACTGACGCCATTTTTAGCTGTACAAAGCAGAGCAAACTTTAATACTCTGGGAACTCGAAGCTTAGGCTTCCCATTCTTTGTAGTCTGAAGAGCTTTCGAGCATTCTAAACATATTTTTGTATTATTTTTGCATATATAGAGCGTGGATCAAAAGTGGTTTACCATTTTTCAAAATTTCGTTAAATGATTTTTCAATAGGCAAATTTTGATGAAATTATTTGAAACATACGTTGTCTGTTAGCATATAATCTTTATAAGGTTTGTCATGTTTCAGTTTAGAAAAGTGGAGAATATTCAAAATCATCCCAAGAATCCGAAAATTTCGACAGAGGGACCAAGGCATAAATGCTGCAGTTTTGAAATCGGAAAATACCATACCAATCTTATTTTTTAGTATTTCGAAATAAAATTTGATGTTATTATATTCTCAATATTCTTTATAACTTATTTTATGAAAATCAAATGGTATGGTGTTTGCCGAAACTGCAGCATTTCAAAACTGCAGCATTGGCTCTATATGCATTCACGCCCACTCTCAAAAAAAGCTTTGGTCCACCCTGTTGATTTTTTAGAATTTTTTTTAAAAAGTCTCAAATTTTCTTTATTCACACTTTTAAGTCATTCTTAAGCAAAATATGTTTAGTAAAACAATTTTATAAATCATTTTTGTCTTGATCCTCCAAGCTGTTTTTAAGAACAATTCCTAAAAAACTAACTTGGGGACCAAAACAAAAAACAATCTGAAAGTGTAAATAAACAGTTCCGTGAAAAAAATCTGAAAAAATCAACAGGGGGATCAAGGCATACTTTTTGGGGCGT
The DNA here is from genome assembly GCA_004194705.1 of Ditylenchus dipsaci. Taxonomy (NCBI): domain Eukaryota; kingdom Metazoa; phylum Nematoda; class Chromadorea; order Rhabditida; family Anguinidae; genus Ditylenchus; species Ditylenchus dipsaci. The sequence goes on from SADC01001001.1 coordinate 95,837, forward strand.
GTGCTAATAAATATAGAGCCGCAGCATTTACTCCTGCGTCCCCCTTGTCAAAACTTTCAGACCATTGGAATGGTGTTGCATATTTCTCAGCCCTGTGTTAATTAAAACATGACAAAAGATGACGCACTTAAAAAAAGAAGATTTAAGGCTAACAGAAAATGTATTGTTTCAAAAATTTTCTACAAAATTGCCTATCAAAAACTCATTTAAAGGGGCATGCTCGTCGCCGATGGAAAGGCGGGTACCAGGTCAATTCAAACGAGAATTATTTCAAAATAAATTTTAATTAAGTACCCTGCGGGCAATAGTAATCAAAAACTCTTCCTTCTATTAATAACATCGGTGGCCTAGTGGGATAGTGGGGCGTGCTGCGAGAATTCTACCGTTCGATTCACACTGGAGGTATAATTTTTTCTCGACTTTTCCAAAATTTCGTTAAATTAATTATCGTTTGAATTTCGCTGGTACCCGCCTTTCAATATTCCCATCGGCGACGAGCATGCCCCTTTAACGAAATTTCGAAAATGCTGCAGTACTTTTGAACTGCCTTGTATTTTGCTGTTGTTGTTGTTTTTGCAATTGTTCATATTTATACTTTGATTTTGTATAGAAGTAAGTTATTTCCTAGAAGTTGAAAAAGCAAAATATATTGATACAACGGAGTTATGCTGTTAAGAAAAAGGACACAGTCAACGTGGTCTCTGCCAATTCACGAATTTTCCTAATCATTTATTTCTGCATGGATTTCGATATTTAGTTTTAAACAAAAAAAAGGCCTAGAATTTGATATCAGGTATAGTTTTGTCAAAACCAAGTTAAAAAATCCGGAATTCAATGATTAGAAAATTTTTTTGAATTGGCGGCTAATTTAAAACATATGGGCATGTCCATTTAGAGCGGAGGGGGTGCACATCGAGATGCAAATGTTTTGAACTCTCAAGTTGAATTTCCAGTGGATGCACCTTTTTTTACCTCATTTAATTTAGATTTTGAAACGGCTGCAAATTTTTTATTTTCCACATCTCCATAAGTTCTTTTTTTATCTGATAGACGAAGGTGGGAAATTTGTTTGATACATCGAGCGCCACATGATCAAAACAAAATTTCATTCAGTAACTGCTTTAACGTTGAACCTTGATTTTAGAGAATTTTTGAGATGGTCTTCAGCTCTCAAGAAAAAGCTTTCAGTATGGTGGAATATGCCAAGATTGGAAGCCCGCTAGCTGTCTCGCACTGCGCCGCAACATCTCGAAGCACGTGTAGCTCACTCTCGTGAACAGCTGGCTCCTATATGACAAAACCCGGAGTTTTGAACAATTTGGTTTCTGCGATGAAGCTCATTTCTTCATGAAGGTAGGTGTTGCTCGCCATAACTTTCGATATTGGAGTGATGAAAAACTCCGTTGGTAACTTGAAGGATGCGAGTAAAATGATCTTCAAGACTGTCAAGGGTAATTTCTTTCAGGTACGAAGAGATTCCGCTCCGTTTGCTCGTGTAACAGTCTTTGCATTGATTGGTCGCCAGGGTGTGATAGTCCGTTTTTTAAATGAAAATATCAACAGTGCCAACTATCTTGAGCTTCTACAAGAAAAGTGTTCCCAGAGCTTCAACAGCAGCCGAATTTCAATGAAACATTTTTATGCAGGTCGAAAATTCATCTTTTTCTAAGTTTCTCATTCGCGTATTGCCTTATCATTAGAGATTTATGTGAAAATTTGAGAAATATTCTCTTGGCACTAAATATTACGAAAGTTACCACGCGTGACCAGGCGAGTGTTGAAAACTTTTCTCTAATCATTTAAAAAATAATTCGTCATCATGTCTAGCAAGCAGGCATATATTTCGAATCAATAAATCAGCTCTTCCAGCTATATGCATGAGTTCTCCCAAAAAGAAAACAAATATGATGTATTTCTTCTCAAATCTAGATTTTAAATTTCTTTATTTTTTAATTTTTCTGTTCAAATTTACCTAAAGTCTATTTTCAATGTTCAGATCTTACCTTCAATATGCAAGTTTCAAGCAAAAAGTTATATTGCCTGCTAGTCATCTTACTATTCTATATGATTGAAGATGAAAATGTTTACGGTCGTTGCTACAGATTAGGAGGTTTCCAAGGAGGAAGAGCTGTTTTTTCACCACTGACGCCATTTTTAGCTGTACAAAGCAGAGCAACTTTAATACTCTGGAACTCGAAGCTTAGGCTTCCATTCTTTGTAGTCTGAAGAGCTTTTCGAGCATTCTAAACATATTTTTGTATTATTTTGCATATATAGAGCGTGGATCAAAAGTGGTTACCATTTTTCAAAATTTCGTTAAATGATTTTTCAATAGGCAAATTTTGATGAAATTATTTGAAACATACGTTGTCTGTTAGCATATAATCTTTATAAGGTTTGTCATGTTTCAGTTTAGAAAAGTGGGAGAAATATTCAAAATCATCCCAAGAATCCGAAAATTTCGACAGAGGGACCAAGGCATAAATGCTGCAGTTTTGAAATCGGAAAATACCATACCAATCTTATTTTTTAGTATTCGAAATAAAATTTGATGTTATTATATTCTCAATATTCTTTATAACTTATTTTATGAAAATCAAATTGGTATGGTGTTTGCCGAAACTGCAGCATTTCAAAACTGCAGCATTGGCTCTATATGCATTCACGCCCACTCTCAAAAAAGCTTTGGTCCACCCTGTTGATTTTTAGAATTTTTTTTAAAAGTCTCAAATTTTCTTTATTCACACTTTTAAGTCATTCTTAAGCAAAATATGTTTAGTAAAACAATTTATAAATCATTTTTGTCTTGATCCTCCAAGCTGTTTTTAAAGAACAATTCCTAAAAAACTAACTTGGGGACCAAAACAAAAAACAATCTGAAAGTGTAAATAAACAGTTCCGTGAAAAAAATCTGAAAAAATCAACAGGGGATCAAGGCATACTTTTTGGGGCGTGTGCTAATAAATATAGAGCCGCAGCATTTACTCCTGCGTCCCCTTGTCAAAACTTTCAGACCATTGGAATGGTGTTGCATATTTCTCAGCCCTGTGTTAATTAAAACATGACAAAAGATGACGCACTTAAAAAAAGAAGATTTAAGGCTAACAGAAAATGTATTGTTTCAAAAATTTTCTACAAAATTGCCTATCAAAAACTCATTTAAAGGGGCATGCTCGTCGCCGATGGAAAGGCGGGTACCAGGTCAATTCAAACGAGAATTATTTCAAAATAAATTTTAATTAAGTACCCTGCGGGCAAAAGTAATCAAAAACTCTTCCTTCTATTAATAACATCGGTGGCCTAGTGGGATAGTGGGGGCGTGCTGCGAGAATTCTACCGGTCGATTCACACTGGAGGTATAATTTTTCTCGACTTTTCCAAAATTTCGTTAAATTAATTATCGTTTGAATTTCGCTGGTACCCGCCTTTCAAAATATTCCCATCGGCGACGAGCATGCCCCTTTAACGAAATTCGAAAAATGCTGCAGTACTTTGAACTGCCTTGTATTTTGCTGTTGTTGTTGTTTTTGCAATTTGTTCATATTTTATACTTTTGATTTTGTATAGAAGTAAAGTTATTTCCTAGAAAGTTGAAAAAGCAAAATATATTGATACAACGGAGTTATGCTGTTAAGAAAAAGGACACAGTCAACGTGGTCTCTGCCAATTCACGAAATTTTCCTAATCATTTATTTCTGCATGGATTTCGTATTTAGTTTTAAACAAAAAAAAGGCCTAGAATTTGATATCAGGTATAGTTTTGTCAAAAACCAAGTTAAAAAATCGGGAATTCAATGATTAGAAATTTTTTTGAATTGGCGGCTAATTTAAAACATATGGGCATGTCCATTTAGAGCGGAGGGGTGCACATCGAGATGCAAATGTTTTGAACTCTCAAGTTGAATTTCCAGTGGATGCACCTTTTTTACCTCATTTAATTTAGATTTTGAAACGGCTGCAAATTTTTATTTTTCCACATCTCCATAAGTTCTTTTTTTATCTGATAGACGAAGGTGGGAAATTTGTTTGATACATCGAGCGCCACATGATCAAAACAAAATTTCATTCAGTAACTGCTTTAACGTTGAACCTTGATTTAGAGAATTTTGAGATGGTCTTCAGCTCTCAAGAAAAAGCTTTCAGTATGGTGGAATATGCCAAGATTGGAAGCCCGCTAGCTGTCTCGCACTGCGCCCGCAACATCTCGAAGCACGTGTAGCTCACTCTCGTGAACAGCTGGCTCCTATATGACAAAACCCGGAGTTTTTGAACAATTTGGTTTTCTGCGATGAAGCTCATTTCTTCATGAAGTAGGTGTTGCTCGCCATAACTTTCGATATTGGAGTGATGAAAAACTCCGTTGGTAACTTGAAGGATGCGAGTAAAATGATCTTCAAGACTGTCAAGGGTAATTTCTTCAGGTACGAAGAGATTCCGCTCCGTTTGGCTCGTGTAACAGTCTTTGCATTGATTGGTCGCCAGGGTGTGATAGTCCCGTTTTTTAAATGAAATATCAACAGTGCCAACTATCTTGAGCTTCTACAAGAAAAGGTGTTCCCAGAGCTTCAACAGCAGCCGAATTTCAATGAAACAATTTTATGCAGGTCGAAAATTTCATCTTTTTAAGTTTCTCATTCGCGGTATTGCCTTATCATTAGAGATTTATGTGAAAAATTTGAGAAATATTCTCTTGGCACTAAAATACTTTGGTGCCAGTTGGCCCAGTATTTGCTTATGGCTGTAAGTGAATTTCCTCACCAAAAGTGTGAAATTCCCCACCAAATTACTGAATTTCCCACCAAATTTTAAAACGACCATTCTCAGTGTTTTCTTATCATTTTTTTATTTTTTTCAGACCAGCATGCAGCCCTACTCTTCTAGTTTCTAACAAGCCATCAACCAAACTGTTATAATTAAAAAAAAACATTGAGAAAAAATAGTTTACATAAAACAAGAATTGTTTTATAAAAACCAACTTTCTCAATGTTTTTAAAATTTTACAATTTGTTGGCTCATTAGAAACTAGAAGAGTAGGGCTGCATGCTGGTCTGAAAAAAATAGAAAAATGATAAGAAAGCGCTGAGATATGGTCGTTTAAAAATTTGGTGGGGAAATTCAGTAATTTGGTGGGAATTTCACACTTTTTGGTGGGGAAATTCAATTTGATCCTTTGCTTATCAGTTCGATATCATAATTAAGTTGAATAAATCTAATTTTTCTACACACCAAATTAGTCAACAAATTCATGCAAAAAATGTAATACGTATGAATACATGAACTTAAAACAGGAAACTCGTCAAATTGTATAAAAGTACAGTATGTATTATGAAACTACGCACTGCATGCAAACTTGAGTGCAAAACAAATATTTACAAATTAAAAGTGCTTTACAAGTTTGAAAAATGTACTAGGTTTTCCGCAAAAAAATATTTTTCAAAAACATGCAGCTATTTTCTTGGGTTCTAGAATGTAACGAGATACATACTTGAGAAATGAAAAAAAGACCCCGATTCTTAACATGACAATTCCCGACTTTATAACGATTCTTATGAGGTTTAAAAACCAGCGGAGCACGAATATCACAAAGTCGGATTATTATTTGCAATGCCCTCAAAAAGCCCAATTTTCGGCTATACTATAGAATGCCCCCCCCCCCAGCTAGCGAAAAATTTACTGTTCCTGAAGGGGAAAGGACCGTCCATTTTGATTCTCGTGCTCTGAATAGGTACGGAAACACTTTGGTTCCGAAAAATCGAAAAAAATTTTTTTTTCGATTTGCCTTGGTCCCCCAAGGTAAAAAATTTAAGAAAATTCAAAAAAAATTTTTTTGAATTCCCGCCAAAACATTTTTTAAGGGATTTAGGCTGTATTGAGGGGAAGGGCCAAAAGAGGGCCACTAATCACATAAGGCCCCTAAAAAGAAGATGTTGAACATAGTTTTGAATACTGGGGCCTACCGCATAAATAAACTCTGGTATGCATGCTTTTTAATGCATCCAGAGTCACTTTCGAGTGATTTGTGTCTAAGGTATGTGGGTGTGCGCATCTCAACTCTCAAGCCCCCTGCGCCCCCTTCGGGGCGCAGGGGGCTTGGGGGCTTGGAGTTGAGATGCGCACACCCACATACCTTAGACATGATTCCGAGAAGTACTCTTGACCATAAAATGTATATAGAGTCTGTTTTTGCCACGGCCCAGTTGAAAAACATGGCAGGACATCCGAAGGGGTTATATTTAAATTGGCCATAGAATTGTGAAAAATGGCCATAGAATATTTAATTTTGGCCATAGATTTTTTTGGCCATAGAATTGTGAAAAATGGCCATAGAATATTAAAATGCCATAGAATATTGAAAATGGCCATAGATTTCTGAAAATGGCCATAGATTTCTGAATTTTAGCCCATACTCGCTCGAAATCATGTTTCAACCACTTTTTAAGATGCTCTTGAACCTGAAACATACTGAAAAGATGTTTTAAGGGTGTCGATGACAATTTTCCGAGAAATTTTTTTGACCGCCTGAACGACCAATGGTCGGAAAATTACAGAATTTTTTTTCTCGGAAAAGTGTCATCGACACCCTTAAAACATCTTTCAGTATGTTTCAGGTTCAAGAGCATCTTTAAAAGTGGTTGAAACATGATTTCGAGCGAGTATGGTAAAATTTAGAGATCTATGGCCATTTTTCAGTATTCTATGGCCAAAAAAATCTATGGCCAAAATCAAAAATCTATGGCCATTTTTCAATATTCTATGGCCATTTTTCAATATTCTATGGCCATTTTTCAATATTCTATGGGCAACACAGATCTATGGCCAATTTTCAGAAATCTATGGCCATTTTCAAAAATCTATGGCCAAAATTCAAAAAATCTATGGCCATTTTTCACAATTCTATGGCCATTTTCATATTCTATGGCCAAAAAATCTATGGCAAAATTAAATATTCTATGGCCATTTTTCACAATTCTATGGCCAAATTAAATACCACCCCATCCGAAGGAGTCCAGAATTCACCTTTTTATAATTTGCCATGAGGTGGCCCCTTTCCCTTCCCTCCCAATACAGCCCTAAATCCTTAAAAAATGTTTTGGCGGAATTCAAAAAAATTTTTTTTTGAATTTTCTTAAAAATTTTACCTTGGGGACCAAGGCAAATCGAAAAAATTTTTTTCGATTTTTCGGAAACCAAAGTATTTCCGTGCCTATTCAGAGCACGAGAATCAAATGGGACGGTCCTTTCCCTTCAGGAAAAGTAAATTTTTCGCTAGCTGGGGGGGGCATTCTATAGTGTTACCCATTTTTCTTGACGACTTATCAAGGTGAGGTATGATTTTTTCGGCTAGTGAGCAACAAATTCATTAGTGCATCATTTCTTTATTTAGTGCATCATAATTTATTTAGGGCGTCGTAAAAAAGGGTATCGATGTTTTGTACCTTTCGTCCATTCTGGAACTACGCTTTCTTCTAACTACTTAGGTCTTAGGCTTAGGACTTACGCTTGGGGGCAGGCCAGCGTATGTTAAACCGGACTAATAAAGGGTAATCTGAGACTGGAATCACGCTGAATCACACTGTGTATGCTGTTTGGGCGGCTTGAGACAAAAAATTGTCACAACACGAAATTTAACATTTTGACTTAATTTAGGAACAAAGCCAAATACCCATGAAACTTTAGTTTTTAGTTGAACGTGCCAAATTAAGAGCATATTATCCTCAGCGTGATTGACCAACTTCTAGAAGTACAATTAGACGAGTGAAATGAGGTCATCGGAAATTCGAGATTTTGCCTTGGTCTCCCTTTATGTACGTAACTTTTCAAAACCACAGGGAGGACCAAGGAAAATTACGAATTTCCAATGACCTCATTCCATTCGTCTGATTATATCTATAAGTAAATAGTTTACGCTGAGCACGAATATGGCCTTCTAATTGTCATGTATCAACTAAAACTGATGTTTTCCGACAATTTGGCTTTATTCCTATATAAAATGACAACACGAAATTTTGTCTAAAGCAGACCAAACTGCATACAAAGTATGATTCGAATGGTATATGACTCATATTCATATCAGCGTTACCCACTGTTAATATCTGATGTTTTAACAATAGGCTCTTCAGTTGACTGATCTGCAAATACACAAAAAAAACACATTGCTCGCAACTTTTTTTACAAAAATTCTTTTCGTGAAAATAACGAATAAAAAATGAGAAATAATTCCTGCTAAGACATATGATAGATAAAAAACACAAAACTCTATAAGCACATCAACGAAGCAGTAAAAACCAGCAAACTGAACAAAAAATTGAAAATTACAGTTGCGTGTATCTATGAACACTTTAATATGCAAAAAAACAATAACGCACAAAACATTCAAATTTTTTCATTGAAGTTAGTGATATCAAGCAAAAACAGAATAAAAGTTAAATTCTTCACAGAAACTGCTAAAATACGAAAGGTCATCAGAAAAGTTCAAGCAAACTATTGCAAGATTAGAATACCAATTTTATTGTTGTTATTCAAAAAAAAATTTGGTTCCACACTTAACAGGGAGAATTTTCATATATAAAAGGCTGCGAAACTTGCCTAACAACAAATCAAATCTTTTCATCTAAATCTCCACCTTTAAACTCAATGTTTCACTTCAAACATCTTTCCCTCCTATTTGTGGGTCTTATCGGCATTCAATGTGCTGCAGGCTGGGATTATTTCACTCTCTCAAGCCTAAATCCATTTGCCTATTCAACAATAACCCTGAACCTATTTACAAAGAAGATCAACCAATTGATGACTCTGCTAATAAAATCTCTTCCAAAAATGAAACATCTCAAAATATAGCGGAAAATCAACTAGGAGAAAAACCAGCAGTAGCTTCAGCTAAGTCCAACACCAGAAGTGATCAGAACTACCAGTCACTCTGGAGAATCCACTCCAGAGCTGAGTCCACCACACCAGAAGTGTCAGAACTACCAGTCACTCTGGAGAATCCACTCCAGCTGAGTCCACCACACCAGAAGTGATCAGAACTACCAGTCACTCTGGAGAATCCACTCCAGCTGAGTCCACCACACCAGAAGTGATCAGAACTACCAGTCACTCTGGAGAATCCACTCCAGCTGAGTCCACCACACCAGAAGTGATCAGAACTACCAGTCACTCTGGAGAATCCACTCCAGCTGAGTCCACCACACCAGAAGTGATCAGAACTACCAGTCACTCTGGAGAATCCACTCCAGCTGAGTCCACCACACCAGAAGTGATCAGAACTACCAGTCACTCTGGAGAATCCACTCCAGCTGAGTCCACCACACCAGAAGTGATCAGAACTACCAGTCACTCTGGAGAATCCACTCCAGCTGAGTCCACCACACCAGAAGTGATCAGAACTACCAGTCACTCTGGAGAATCCACTCCAGCTGAGTCCACCACACCAGAAGTGATCAGAACTACCAGTCACTCTGGAGAATCCACTCCAGCTGAGTCCACCACACCAGAAGTGATCAGAACTACCAGTCACTCTGGAGAATCCACTCCAGCTGAGTCCACCACACCAGAAGTGATCAGAACTACCAGTCACTCTGGAGAATCCACTCCAGCTGAGTCCACCACACCAGAAGTGATCAGAACTACCAGTCACTCTGGAGAATCCACTCCAGCTGAGTCCACCACACCAGAAGTGATCAGAACTACCAGTCACTCTGGAGAATCCACTCCAGCTGAGTCCACCACACCAGAAGTGATCAGAACTACCAGTCACTCTGGAGAATCCACTCCAGCTGAGTCCACCACACCAGAAGTGATCAGAACTACCAGTCACTCTGGAGAATCCACTCCAGCTGAGTCCACCACACCAGAAGTGATCAGAACTACCAGTCACTCTGGAGAATCCACTCCAGCTGAGTCCACCACACCAGAAGTGATCAGAACTACCAGTCACTCTGGAGAATCCACTCCAGCTGAGTCCACCACACCAGAAGTGATCAGAACTACCAGTCACTCTGGAGAATCCACTCCAGCTGAGTCCACCACACCAGAAGTGATCAGAACTACCAGTCACTCTGGAGAATCCACTCCAGCTGAGTCCACCACACCAGAAGTGATCAGAACTACCAGTCACTCTGGAGAATCCACTCCAGCTGAGTCCACCACACCAGAAGTGATCAGAACTACCAGTCACTCTGGAGAATCCACTCCAGCTGAGTCCACCACACCAGAAGTGATCAGAACTACCAGTCACTCTGGAGAATCCACTCCAGCTGAGTCCACCACACCAGAAGTGATCAGAACTACCAGTCACTCTGGAGAATCCACTCCAGCTGAGTCCACCACACCAGAAGTGATCAGAACTACCAGTCACTCTGGAGAATCCACTCCAGCTGAGTCCACCACACCAGAAGTGATCAGAACTACCAGTCACTCTGGAGAATCCACTCCAGCTGAGTCCACCACACCAGAAGTGATCAGAACTACCAGTCACTCTGGAGAATCCACTCCAGCTGAGTCCACCACACCAGAAGTGATCAGAACTACCAGTCACTCTGGAGAATCCACTCCAGCTGAGTCCACCACACCAGAAGTGATCAGAACTACCAGTCACTCTGGAGAATCCACTCCAGCTGAGTCCACCACACCAGAAGTGATCAGAACTACCAGTCACTCTGGAGAATCCACTCCAGCTGAGTCCACCACACCAGAAGTGATCAGAACTACCAGTCACTCTGGAGAATCCACTCCAGCTGAGTCCACCACACCAGAAGTGATCAGAACTACCAGTCACTCTGGAGAATCCACTCCAGCTGAGTCCACCACACCAGAAGTGATCAGAACTACCAGTCACTCTGGAGAATCCACTCCAGCTGAGTCCACCACACCAGAAGTGATCAGAACTACCAGTCACTCTGGAGAATCCACTCCAGCTGAGTCCACCACACCAGAAGTGATCAGAACTACCAGTCACTCTGGAGAATCCACTCCAGCTGAGTCCACCACACCAGAAGTGATCAGAACTACCAGTCACTCTGGAGAATCCACTCCAGCTGAGTCCACCACACCAGAAGTGATCAGAACTACCAGTCACTCTGGAGAATCCACTCCAGCTGAGTCCACCACACCAGAAGTGATCAGAACTACCAGTCACTCTGGAGAATCCACTCCAGCTGAGTCCACCACACCAGAAGTGATCAGAACTACCAGTCACTCTGGAGAATCCACTCCAGCTGAGTCCACCACACCAGAAGTGATCAGAACTACCAGTCACTCTGGAGAATCCACTCCAGCTGAGTCCACCACACCAGAAGTGATCAGAACTACCAGTCACTCTGGAGAATCCACTCCAGCTGAGTCCACCACACCAGAAGTGATCAGAACTACCAGTCACTCTGGAGAATCCACTCCAGCTGAGTCCACCACACCAGAAGTGATCAGAACTACCAGTCACTCTGGAGAATCCACTCCAGCTGAGTCCACCACACCAGAAGTGATCAGAACTACCAGTCACTCTGGAGAATCCACTCCAGCTGAGTCCACCACACCAGAAGTGATCAGAACTACCAGTCACTCTGGAGAATCCACTCCAGCTGAGTCCACCACACCAGAAGTGATCAGAACTACCAGTCACTCTGGAGAATCCACTCCAGCTGAGTCCACCACACCAGAAGTGATCAGAACTACCAGTCACTCTGGAGAATCCACTCCAGCTGAGTCCACCACACCAGAAGTGATCAGAACTACCAGTCACTCTGGAGAATCCACTCCAGCTGAGTCCACCACACCAGAAGTGATCAGAACTACCAGTCACTCTGGAGAATCCACTCCAGCTGAGTCCACCACACCAGAAGTGATCAGAACTACCAGTCACTCTGGAGAATCCACTCCAGCTGAGTCCACCACACCAGAAGTGATCAGAACTACCAGTCACTCTGGAGAATCCACTCCAGCTGAGTCCACCACACCAGAAGTGATCAGAACTACCAGTCACTCTGGAGAATCCACTCCAGCTGAGTCCACCACACCAGAAGTGATCAGAACTACCAGTCACTCTGGAGAATCCACTCCAGCTGAGTCCACCACACCAGAAGTGATCAGAACTACCAGTCACTCTGGAGAATCCACTCCAGCTGAGTCCACCACACCAGAAGTGATCAGAACTACCAGTCACTCTGGAGAATCCACTCCAGCTGAGTCCACCACACCAGAAGTGATCAGAACTACCAGTCACTCTGGAGAATCCACTCCAGCTGAGTCCACCACACCAGAAGTGATCAGAACTACCAGTCACTCTGGAGAATCCACTCCAGCTGAGTCCACCACACCAGAAGTGATCAGAACTACCAGTCACTCTGGAGAATCCACTCCAGCTGAGTCCACCACACCAGAAGTGATCAGAACTACCAGTCACTCTGGAGAATCCACTCCAGCTGAGTCCACCACACCAGAAGTGATCAGAACTACCAGTCACTCTGGAGAATCCACTCCAGCTGAGTCCACCACACCAGAAGTGATCAGAACTACCAGTCACTCTGGAGAATCCACTCCAGCTGAGTCCACCACACCAGAAGTGATCAGAACTACCAGTCACTCTGGAGAATCCACTCCAGCTGAGTCCACCACACCAGAAGTGATCAGAACTACCAGTCACTCTGGAGAATCCACTCCAGCTGAGTCCACCACACCAGAAGTGATCAGAACTACCAGTCACTCTGGAGAATCCACTCCAGCTGAGTCCACCACACCAGAAGTGATCAGAACTACCAGTCACTCTGGAGAATCCACTCCAGCTGAGTCCACCACACCAGAAGTGATCAGAACTACCAGTCACTCTGGAGAATCCACTCCAGCTGAGTCCACCACACCAGAAGTGATCAGAACTACCAGTCACTCTGGAGAATCCACTCCAGCTGAGTCCACCACACCAGAAGTGATCAGAACTACCAGTCACTCTGGAGAATCCACTCCAGCTGAGTCCACCACACCAGAAGTGATCAGAACTACCAGTCACTCTGGAGAATCCACTCCAGCTGAGTCCACCACACCAGAAGTGATCAGAACTACCAGTCACTCTGGAGAATCCACTCCAGCTGAGTCCACCACACCAGAAGTGATCAGAACTACCAGTCACTCTGGAGAATCCACTCCAGCTGAGTCCACCACACCAGAAGTGATCAGAACTACCAGTCACTCTGGAGAATCCACTCCAGCTGAGTCCACCACACCAGAAGTGATCAGAACTACCAGTCACTCTGGAGAATCCACTCCAGCTGAGTCCACCACACCAGAAGTGATCAGAACTACCAGTCACTCTGGAGAATCCACTCCAGCTGAGTCCACCACACCAGAAGTGATCAGAACTACCAGTCACTCTGGAGAATCCACTCCAGCTGAGTCCACCACACCAGAAGTGATCAGAACTACCAGTCACTCTGGAGAATCCACTCCAGCTGAGTCCACCACACCAGAAGTGATCAGAACTACCAGTCACTCTGGAGAATCCACTCCAGCTGAGTCCACCACACCAGAAGTGATCAGAACTACCAGTCACTCTGGAGAATCCACTCCAGCTGAGTCCACCACACCAGAAGTGATCAGAACTACCAGTCACTCTGGAGAATCCACTCCAGCTGAATCCACCACACCAGAAGTGATCAGAACTACCAGTCACTCTGGAGAATCCACTCCAGCTGAATCCACCACACCAGAAGTGATCAGAACTACCAGTCACTCTGGAGAATCCACTCCAGCTGAGTCCACCACACCAGAAGTGATCAGAACTACCAGTCACTCTGGAGAATCCACTCCAGCTGAGTCCACCACACCAGAAGTGATCAGAACTACCAGTCACTCTGGAGAATCCACTCCAGCTGAGTCCACCACACCAGAAGTGATCAGAACTACCAGTCACTCTGGAGAATCCACTCCAGCTGAGTCCACCACACCAGAAGTGATCAGAACTACCAGTCACTCTGGAGAATCCACTCCAGCTGAATCCACCACACCAGAAGTGATCAGAACTACCAGTCACTCTGGAGAATCCACTCCAGCTGAATCCACCACACCAGAAGTGATCAGAACTACCAGTCACTCTGGAGAATCCACTCCAGCTGAATCCACCACACCAGAAGTGATCAGAACTACCAGTCACTCTGGAGAATCCACTCCAGCTGAATCCACCACACCAGAAGTGATCAGAACTACCAGTCACTCTGGAGAATCCACTCCAGCTGAGTCCACCACACCAGAAGTGATCAGAACTACCAGTCACTCTGGAGAATCCACTCCAGCTGAATCCACCACACCAGAAGTGATCAGAACTACCAGTCACTCTGGAGAATCCACTCCAGCTGAATCCACCACACCAGAAGTGATCAGAACTACCAGTCACTCTGGAGAATCCACTCCAGCTGAGTCCACCACACCAGAAGTGATCAGAACTACCAGTCACTCTGGAGAATCCACTCCAGCTGAATCCACCACACCAGAAGTGATCAGAACTACCAGTCACTCTGGAGAATCCACTCCAGCTGAGTCCACCACACCAGAAGTGATCAGAACTACCAGTCACTCTGGAGAATCCACTCCAGCTGAATCCACCACACCAGAAGTGATCAGAACTACCAGTCACTCTGGAGAATCCACTCCAGCTGAATCCACCACACCAGAAGTGATCAGAACTACCAGTCACTCTGGAGAATCCACTCCAGCTGAATCCACCACACCAGAAGTGATCAGAACTACCAGTCACTCTGGAGAATCCACTCCAGCTGAATCCACCACACCAGAAGTGATCAGAACTACCAGTCACTCTGGAGAATCCACTCCAGCTGAATCCGCCACACCAGAAGTGATCAGAACTACCAGTCACTCTGGAGAATCCACTCCAGCTGAGTCCACCACACCAGAAGTGATCAGAACTACCAGTCACTCTGGAGAATCCACTCCAGCTGAGTCCACCACACCAGAAGTGATCAGAACTACCAGTCACTCTGGAGAATCCACTCCAGCTGAATCCACCACACCAGAAGTGATCACAACTACCAGTCACTCTGGAGAATCCACTCCAGCTGAATCCACCACACCAGAAGTGATCAGAACTACCAGTCACTCTGGAGAATCCACTCCAGCTGAATCCACCACACCAGAAGTGATCAGAACCACCAGTCACTCTGGAGAATCCACTCCAGCTGAATCCACCACACCAGAAGTGATCAGAACTACCAGTCACTCTGGAGAATCCACTCCAGCTGAATCCACCACACCAGAAGTGATCAGAACTACCAGTCACTCTGGAGAATCCACTCCAGCTGAATCCACCACACCAGAAGTGATCAGAACTACCAGTCACTCTGGAGAATCCACTCCAGCTGAGTCCACCACACCAGAAGTGATCAGAACTACCAGTCACTCTGGAGAATCCACTCCAGCTGAATCCACCACACCAGAAGTGATCAGAACTACCAGTCACTCTGGAGAATCCACTCCAGCTGAATCCACAACACCAGAAGTGATCAGAACTACCAGTCACTCTGGAGAATCCACTCCAGCTGAGTCCACCACACCAGAAGTGATCAGAACTACCAGTCACTCTGGAGAATCCACTCCAGCTGAGTCCACCACACCAGAAGTGATCAGAACTACCAGTCACTCTGGAGAATCCACTCCAGCTGAATCCACCACACCAGAAGTGATCAGAACTACCAGTCACTCTGGAGAATCCACTCCAGCTGAATCCACCACACCAGAAGTGATCAGAACTACCAGTCACTCTGGAGAATCCACTCCAGCTGAATCCACCACACCAGAAGTGATCAGAACTACCAGTCACTCTGGAGAATCCACTCCAGCTGAATCCACAACACCAGAAGTGATCAGAACTACCAGTCACTCTGGAGAATCCACTCCAGCTGAATCCACCACACCAGAAGTGATCAGAACTACCAGTCACTCTGGAGAATCCACTCCAGCTGAATCCACAACACCAGAAGTGATCAGAACTACCAGTCACTCTGGAGAATCCACTCCAGCTGAGTCCACCACACCAGAAGTGATCAGAACTACCAGTCACTCTGGAGAATCCACTCCAGCTGAGTCCACCACACCAGAAGTGATCAGAACTACCAGTCACTCTGGAGAATCCACTCCAGCTGAGTCCACCACACCAGAAGTGATCAGAACTACCAGTCACTCTGGAGAATCCACTCCAGCTGAATCCACCACACCAGAAGTGATCAGAACTACCAGTCACTCTGGAGAATCCACTCCAGCTGAGTCCACCACACCAGAAGTGATCAGAACTACCAGTCACTCTGGAGAATCCACTCCAGCTGAGTCCACCACACCAGAAGTGATCAGAACTACCAGTCACTCTGGAGAATCCACTCCAGCTGAATCCACCACACCAGAAGTGATCAGAACTACCAGTCACTCTGGAGAATCCACTCCAGCTGAGTCCACCACACCAGAAGTGATCAGAACTACCAGTCACTCTGGAGAATCCACTCCAGCTGAATCCTCCACACCAGAAGTGATCAGAACTACCAGTCACTCTGGAGAATCCACTCCAGCTGAATCCACAACACCAGAAGTGATCAGAACTACCAGTCACTCTGGAGAATCCACTCCAGCTGAGTCCACCACACCAGAAGTGATCAGAACTACCAGTCACTCTGGAGAATCCACTCCAGCTGAATCCACCACACCAGAAGTGATCAGAACTACCAGTCACTCTGGAGAATCCACTCCAGCTGAGTCCACCACACCAGAAGTGATCACAACTACCAGTCACTCTGGAGAATCCACTCCAGCTGAGTCCACCACACCAGAAGTGATCAGAACTACCAGTCACTCTGGAGAATCCACTCCAGCTGAATCCACCACACCAGAAGTGATCAGAACTACCAGTCACTCTGGAGAATCCACTCCAGCTGAATCCACCACACCAGAAGTGATCACAACTACCAGTCACTCTGGAGAATCCACTCCAGCTGAGTCCACCACACCTGTGATTCCCGGATCAACTTCTAAGTCAAACTCTTCTTCATCAGACTCTTCTGTATCAGAGTCTTCTAGTGAATCTGAAGAAAAACCTCACTGTCCTCATCGCCATCGTCACCCTAAATTCAAATTACATTGTCCGTGCCACAAACATCATCATTCTCAGCCAAAGCCAAGATTCGATTCTAACCCTTACTATTTTTTGTATAAACAACGTTAGCATTGTTTAATTTTTTTCATGTAAAGCGTTAACTTTAATCTCGTGTTGAAGGGCTTTACTTGCTTTTTCATTGTTTGTGCGAGAACTTTTAATTTTTAAACTTGAGATTAAAAATGACGATTGTTTTTTTTTCATGTTTATGTAATAAATTTGTTTGTAAATTGCTTTCGTTCCATATTGAAATGTGATGCAGCTGTCAGAACACCAGAAAACATCAAAATATTTATGAGAAGTTTTGACTAATCTTTTGCAAAGGCAAAAGAAATATATCGATGCTGCTTGCAGTCACTCGGTCTAATTTTTTTTAAATCGACAGCTTGTTGGGAAAAGAGACTTATTGTAACAGAATGGCATAAAGTAGCTGTTATTTTTTAATATGCCATATCTGTGGGTGTTATTTTCTGGCTACAAGTCTACGGACACGGACAATTTATCGTCCCATATAAAAAGAGACAATTCATCGTTCCTTATGAAAATGGGATAATTCATCGTCTCTTTTTAAAACCTGGGGTGGGTAACCGTCGGCTTGGTGGATTTACATTTGGATGGTCTAAAAATTAAAATTTAGTCAAAATCAGCTAAAACTCTGTTTTTCTGACCTAAAATTCCATGGGAAATTAGGGCTGAGTGGACCAAAATTACGTTTTTATACACTCGAGCCTCAAAAGCTGTGGTGCGTACCCTTTGGGTAAGTGAATATTGACTTGGGTGGCTTGGATAGTTAAAAAACAAGTGAAATCGAATACAGTCAATATTCTCTATAAGTATAAGGGGTTTATTATTTGGAACATACGCCTCTTGGGACCGACCCAGGTGTAGCTCATACAGAGGTGTAGCTTGTGAGAGTGCAGCTCACAGAGAAGTTTGACTGCAGCGAAAATATCTTATACGTGAAATCCCATCTAAACTAAATTTCATTTCAATTGATTAGCTTTTCTTGACCAACTATGGGGCGTATTCCAAGCCACTTAGAAACACGTGTGCATTTGCAAGATGAATGGGAAAACCTAGTGAATTTTTCTTAAAACGTCTTATCCGCCAGATGACGAGGCATATTGAGAGCGCTTTTGAAAGTGATTTTAATCTTCATATAGTATTTGGACTGCAGTCGAACCTCGATATACAGGGTGTCCAGTAAAAACTGCAGCATTTTTAGAAAATTTTGCCAAGGGCTTCTGCAGACCGGTGAAATCCAAAAGAAAACTTGTAAAAAATGTGAAAAACAAAGAAGCCTAAGAAATGTTGTAGTTTTTATTGGACACCCTGTAGCGATCACCCAAGGCATCCCTCACAGAATACTATAAACAGGTGATCACTATATAAAATAGTCCTTATATAGAAACCTATAGGTTTAGCGCATCTAAAAGTCACTGGTCGAACACTATCTCTATAGTGTACCTCTGTGCTCATCGTCAGAATCTACATGTGTATTCTAAAAAAGCATTCGAAACTATTAGGATTGCGTTGCCCCACCCCGCGTGATTTTTTGTCATTTTCGCCTTGGTTCTCTTCATGGTTTTTGGTCATTTTTCGACTTAGTAATCGGTCACGTTTTTTTGAGAAAAAAATTTTGACCAAAAATTGACTGTTTGTGTTGGGTTTTGTTAACTAGGGCCTACGGCATGAAGAAACTTTGGTATAAATGCTTTTTCCATGTATGCAAAGTCACTTTCGAGTGATTTGTGTCTAACACGGGAAAGCCACGACCAGCCCGTCACCTATCAAGGAGCCTTATATACCAAAAAACACTAACCGAGCTTGTTACTGAACCGTAATCTGAATTTCCTACTGAGCAGTCCTGGGCGAGATGTTTTATTTTGAAACTTAAAAGAAAGCGCATGAAACCAAAATTTTATGATTAAAAGTACTTCTCGGAATCATGTCCAAGGTAAGTGAGTGCGCGCATCTCTAACTCTCAAGCCCCCTGCATCAACACTTGGTTGCTTGGGGTTGAGATGCGCACACACACATACCTGAGACACAAATCACTCGAAAGTGACTCTGGAGGGAGCAGGGCAATTGACCCTCTGGACAATTGACCCCCTGGGCCAATTGACCCCCTAGACGATTGATATCCTGGGCCAATTGACCCCCGGGCCGATCGACCCCCTGGACATCTTTTATCTGCTTATTTTTCCAAGTCTGATTTTGTATCAATTCATATTGTCTGTGTTTTTCTTAGAACATCGATATTTCCTATAAATATAAAAATTTAGCAATCTGATGGATGCTAATATAGAGCTCGTGCTCCTAATCGTTAACGAACTTAGCGACTATTCAAGCGAAGAAGAAAATGAAGAGCACGCAATTACTGAACTACTGACCGTAATATTTTTTGTATATTTTTTCAGGCTACTTTATTTTTGACTATTTCAGGTAAATTCCGAACGGGAAAAAGCAAAACTTACGCATGGCGGATTTATTTTTTGGAAACAAAAGAATAGCCGTGATGGCTCAAAAGTTTACTGGTGCTGCACTAAGAAAAAGCTAAGTGGTTGCAAGAAGCGTTTGCACACAGATGTTGCAACAGGGCCTATCGTTAAAGAAGTAGGAAGCATAACCATGATGTGGATTCAACAGCCCTGCCAGTTGCATTGTTTAAACAGTCTCTCAAAAAAGGGCCAATACTACTATGGAAGTAAATTTTGATAAGAGACTTTTTTGGTTGTCTTTAGTTCGAAATTATATATAGAATCCTGCTCAAATATTCAACGATATTCTCCATTCATCGAGAGCAGTTCAATCCAAAATTACCAAAAGTGCTTCCAGAAAAGCTGTTCATAGAACACGTAGGAGAAGGTGAAATTTGGGTGAAATTTTCGGTCACTTTTCAAAAAATCCGAGTATGTGATGGGGCTAATGAAGTGCCTAAAGTCGGTATTGATATGTTATAATGGTGAAAGCTAGAGAACCTCAGCTACGAAAAAGCTATCAAACAGTGAATTAAGAAATGTGTAAGGGGTCGAAAAGGCTCTGACAAGCTCAGAATTCAGTGGTTTTCTCAGTGGAATTTCACATGAAATTTTGACATCGAACCCCATTTTGAGCAATTTAGCACATAGTCAATCAACTCAAAAGACTTTATTCTAAATTAAATTAAAAACTCACTGTCATATATTAAATTTCATTCGAGACAAAAAAATTGAACTCTAAGGCTTAAACAGGTTAATTAACAGAAGCGACCGATCAGTTATTATAATTTGTTGCAAGTATTTTTGTATGTTTTACGATGCAGTTAATACGAAAATAGTACGTAGGGCAGCGAATAGCATTGTTCTGGCGTAGACGTCAGCGCCATTGTGAAAAACCGTACAACCGTTTTTATTCAGATATCAAAACAAAGATTTTAGCGTGAAATCTCAAATCTTTGAATTTGAAATTACAACCATATCTTCATTAATTCAAAAATTTCTTCCAAATCATTTCAAAATAATATGTCATCATATTTTAGGCAAGCAAGTATAGATCTCGAATCAATAAATCAAACGGCCTCTTTTTTGCTGAGCTATATGCAAAAAATTTCCTAACAATAAAGTGAATATAATGTATTTCCTCGCAAAAAGGCTAAATTTTATAAATTCTTATTTTTAAATTATTCTGCTAATAATTTTTCTTAAACTAAATTTAGCGCCTACTTTAAATATGCAAATTTCAATCAAAAATTATCTTTACTGCTGATCCTCTTCCTATCCTTTATGATGGAAGACAAAACTGCGTACTGTCGTTGCAATAGATTTGGTTACAGAGGAGGACGAGCTAATCTGGCAGGACTGAACTCACTTTTGACTCTACAAAGGATTGCAAATCTTGGTACTCTGGGACTGCGAGTTTAGGCACACCATTTGTTTTGTTTAGAAGAAGTTTTTAAACTTTAAATTGATTTCCCCATTCAAGCAGAATAGGTGTTATTTGCCTTGACCTCTCTTCGGTTTTTAGGACTTTTTAAGCTCAGGATTAGACAAGGATAGGCCAAAAAAAGGTAGGCCAGAGTATGTTAAGACTGACTAAAACATGGAAGCCACTTTTTCTAATCTAAATGGCTTTTCCCCCTCCTTTAAGCCCAGGCTACTTCTGTCTAAGCCTGAAGCGTTGAAAAAAACAGGGAAGCAGGGCCAAGAGAAAATAAAACTCTTTTTGTTAAATAAGGCCCATCAATGTTGTTTTGTTATTTTTGTCGACTTTGTTGTCACTGCTTTTACACTGTTATATTTATCGTATAAATTTTTTTCACAATAAAGTGATTTTGTTTGTTTGTTGTAAAGATAAAAAATGTAATGAGTGCGGAGACATTCTTCTCGTGTGTTAACTGCGGCCAAGCTTTTTTATGCATCTAGAGTCACTCTGAAAGTCACTATATCCATCGATTTGTGCTTCTGAAGGAGGCGCAGGATTCTTGAAGGGTTAGTAACCTTAGACACTAATATGAGCAATACTCATAATCATAAATGAATAAAAAGCTCTTTTTGCCTAGATTGCTGTTCAAAATGAGGGAGAATATTCTTAATTTACCTTGATTGCCTTAAGTTACAGAAAAGTTCACGCCGAATACAATAATGCCGATCGCTTTCGCTTCGATGACGAGTAAAGTAGGTGAAAACAGGCCGGAAGGTAATAACTCAGCATGGTCAAAATTCAGCTGAATATCTACAAGTTTTCAACTGGTGCACTTGTATATTTATCTTATACAGTCAAACCTCTTTAACCCGGCACCCCAATAACCGACACCTTCTATTACACGACACCCTGTCGACACTTGATTTGGCCTCGCACTCGACACTTTCAGGAAAACGACACCTAGATAGCCCGACACCTTGATAACCCGACATCCTGAGGTCGATACCCTGCCCCTGGTTGTCGCGTTAAAGAGGTTTGACTGTATATTTTTATTTTACAATAATGATTGTAACGGCGAATCCTATCTCATAATATACTAAAATGATGGCCAGTAGTTCAGCTTCAAATATTACTAAGTTTAGAAATTTTTCATTGATAAAGTGAAAATCATTACCCATTTGTTGGGTAGCGATTCCGAGACGATCTTAAATGTTGAAATTCAAATATTTATTGTCTTGGTAGGAATTCGAAATTGACAATGACTTACAAACTGTTAGAGCAGTTTTGAATGCAAACCGACTACACTGAGCATAAATCCGGTGTCAGAATTATTTATTTGCTTAGTGCAAATTCATGTTGCAATTTTATGTTATTTTTGCTTTTTTAGTCTTGATTTTATGATAAGATATTGCTGTGCAGCCAAACCTCGGTTTTACTATGCGTTATATACTTTTAAATTTGGATCAACTTTTTGTTTGGAAATCGCTCCGTTGGCAGATTGTGAGCATTGAATCCTAATATTGTTTTTCAATTTCTTATCGAATGTTATATTTGGTTTTTCAATAAATCGGCGGCACTCTTCGATGCTTACATGCAGGACTAATAAAAAAGAATAAAGGACAAAATACTAAGGTCGATAAGAAGTGAAAATAAGAAGGCCAGTGAAATATCGAAAAACCACAGGGGACCAAGGCATTTCTAAATTTGAAGGAACATGGTGTTTATTTGAATTAGTCAGGACACTTTTTACTCCGAAAATATTGTTTAAAATTACATTTAGTTTGTAACAAAATAAAATTTTCATAATTTCAAACCATTCACAAGTCGAGCCTAACGTTATTTGACATTGCCATATCGGACAATTTAGCCTACTTTCACTGCACCATAACTATTCATATCATTTCATAACTATTGTAGCACTAAGACATAAAATGTTGATTTAAAATGGAAATTAAAAAAATTAAAAAAAAATTCGTAATTAAAAAGTGTCCCCCGCCAACTCGAATTTTGGAATGCCGCTGCCTTCAAAACCAGGGTCATTTAAAGAGCCTTTATAAACGTATCGAATAGGTCACAGGTTTCAAAGCTACTGGCTGCACACCTAATTTTTCACTTATTTTTCAATTTTACCTTGAGCTGATAATTTTGTTGGATAACTAATGCGATTAAAGCCCGCTTTTCGATTCAAACATTTTACGAATCTTCTCATCCCAGTTTTTCGGCCTATAGGTTCGAGATTTTGACACATTTGATTTAAAGTTGCGTAATGGCCATCCAATGAGACCAATTTCTCCTGGCGAGTGAAAAAAAGTTCACGAGATTACCTCGTCAGACCAATCACAATAGAAACTATTAAGAATGCACCCGTCCCCCGTGTAAAATGTTTTCTTCACCTCAATATAAAATCAAAATCGAATAGGCAAGAAGCTTTTTATCGAAATCAGGCCCTCGTGAATATCACAAGCTTTATGTACGTCAAACATCTGTCCCACTGCTTTCTTTACGCTAGCAGCCTTGTTAAATTTTTCAAAAGCATGTGAGAAAATAAAAAATCAATTTTCGAAGGCTTGCGCCTGCCCATATATCTGGAAATATTAAAAAAAAGACACCTGTGAATCTCCGGTTTTTTTGTTTTAAGTACCCCGCTTAATTTTTTAATGAAATATTTTGCTTTTTTGACATTTTTTAAATTTTCACACTATAATGTAGGCCAGGATATCAGTTTTCTAATGAGCTAAAAATTCAAATTGCAAAATATGAAAAATCAAGAGATTTATGTATTCAAATGGAGGTACCTAAACCAGAAACTGATTAGCACTTATGCACTTCGGGGGGGGGGGGGGGTGGGGTCATTTTATATTGATTTGAGAAAAGTGTTAAACATCTTCCAAGTAATTTTATGCACTAAAAATGATATTGAAGCTATTTTCTGACACTTTCCTGAATAAAAAACCGATTTTTGAAACAAAATAATTTCGACCAAAATTGAGTTTTTGCCTTGAGGAACCAATGCGAATCAGATTTTGGTCAATTTTTGGTCAAATAAGTTTTTTTTCATTCAGGTTTTTATGTAGGAAAGTGTCATTAAATAGGTTTTCTATCGCTTTTAGCGAATAAAAACTTACTTAGGAAACGTTTTGACACTATTCTAAAATTAACATAAAATGCGCCCCCGAAGTGCATAAGTACCAACTCATTTTCTTCTAGCATATGAATGTGTTTATTTTTTTAATGTACATTCAAGTGCTATACCTTGAAAAGATCAAACTTACCTTGTGAAAAACACGATTTTTTCTTGATCCCTCAGTGCAGTTTGGGACATACCCATGCATAAACTACGGCTAATCTATAGAAGGTGCATGAAAATGATAATTTTTTGAATTGAAGTCGAAAACTAAGGAAAATAACGCAATTTTTGAAATTTGCGCCTTTTGAGAATTCGGATTTTTTGCATATTTTGACGCTAGTGTCATATACCGTATTTTCTTTAATTAACGCCCCCCTCGACTTTGAGGGTTTGTATCTCGGAGCATAATTTATTTCCGAACATGTTTTTTGCATTTTTTAGTTCCACGAGCTCTACCGATTCCACGTTTCGGATTTTGGTTGAGTACTAAAAAATCCCAAAATGACTCTAATTAACGCCTCCCCTAGAGCAAGTTAAAAAATAAACGCTTCGGCGTGTTTATTAGAAAAAATACGGTATAACGTCCATCACCCAAACTCTAGTGTCCAGTATGTCTGAAAAAATTACTCCCTAATAATTTTCACTTGAGCGGATTTCGGCCACATTATTACAAAAGAAGAGATTTTGCATATTTTTTTCCTTCGTAATATTGTTTGTTTTAAATACTTTTAAAAAAATAATTTATGGGGATATACTACGCTAGCTATTTTGGGAGAGGGTTGATATAGGCTTCTTTATGTTCTATGTTCAGATTTATTCATAATTTATTATTTTTCAGATGCATCTTTTTCTTTATTTTTCTAGTCTATTTATTTTGGACCAGTGTTTCTGGTGACTCGCGTGAATTTTTCTTGAATGGCGGTAAAAAAGAGACAACAACTTTTCAGCGAATACCAAACTTTATTTTCGGGCGTCTCTTCGATATGCAGAAAACAAAAAAGACGCTATACAGTTGATTCCTTATTTCAAGAGCAAACTACATCCTGCTTTAACGGATGTTGGCATTGATGAATTCAAACAAGCAATAAAAAAAATAAAAATTGTAAAAGAAAACGGCGAAGATAAAATGATTTTTAAAACTTGACAGACGAAAATTTGAAAAATAAACTTGTGAAAGTAAACTCAGGATGTTCAAAATTTTTTTCCAGTGTTCCTCTAGTTACGCGACAGAAACTCAAGCTGTACGGACAATTAGTTGCGTTGACAGCAGCAAAGATGCCTAAAAAGAATGAGAAAAACTACAATAAAATAAAAATCAGTATTACAGTTTTACAACAATTTTGAGAAAAAAAATCGCTGCGATAGATACGAATTTGAAATACCTTCATAGCACATCTTTTTAAAGCTGTACTTTTATCTATCTTAAATTAATTGTGAGCAACGTTTTAACGTAAATCATAATGCAGGCGGGGCATCTTTAGCGCGGAATTCGCTTAGCTCATAACTTCCCTAACTTTTATGTATCTAAAAAAAATTAATGGTGCGTGTGAAAAGAAAGCTCAGGCATTTTTTGATACTAAGCATTCATAAAAAAATCAGTTATAACTTAGCAGCAAACATCAAAGAATAATCAACAATATATCAGTACTGATTTTTGAGATTATATGTACTTTCTTATATGCTCAACACTTCGGCCTTCGACTTCAATACGTCTGCACACCCCCCCCCTATTTTTGTCATTTTTAAGGAAAATGATTTTTTTTAAAAGCCATATCTCAACACTTAGATTTCAAAAAAGCCTAATCTTAAGCCTAAAATGGGGGGTGTGCGGTAAAAACCGAGTAGCGCCGAAAAATTTGTAATGTTGCTACCAACATATTCCTAAGGCTTCTCTTCAAAGGTGCCATAAATTTTTTCGCAAAAATAAAAAAGTAAGTTTTGAGCTGAGTGAATGCTAAAGAGTGAGTGAATGCCCATGCTAAGATGCCTCACAGTCTAGTTTCAGGGTTATATAGAAATCATTTTATTAGAAAATTAAAAGAATAATTATCATACATGTTGAACCATGTGATTTTCCAAAGTTGCATCTTGTATTAACACTTCTGTGAATTATTGAAATAAATTTTTTCAAAATACCGTTCCCGTCTACGACAACGATTGTCCCCAATCAAAAAAAATTCCTAATCACTAAATTTCTGTACGAATTTTTTTACTTGGTTTCCAACAAAATTTGACCATACTCGTTAACACCTTCCCCCTCCTTCCGCTCGAAAAATTTCTCGTGAATACTTACCTCCAATAATTTGTCATGTACCCCTAAAACCATAATTGACATCTTGGCAATGCCATCTGGTAGTGCTCATTTGATTTCTTTTAGAAAGTTCGAATATTTTTCGCTAACGACAGAAAAAATCAAATCTAAAGACTTGAGAAATTGCCAAAATAAACCAAAATTACCTTGTCCTCCCTATGAATTTTCAAAACATATGTTCTACAGTCAAGCTTTTATTGGGTTGTCGGGAAATAATACAGCGTTTTAAATTTGGAGTCGAATGTTTTTTTCATCATATTTTTCATATATTTTTCTTCTACAGTTGACGCTCGATACGACGAAGCTCTTTATAACGTTTTGCTCGATATAACGTTAAAAAAATTCTTATTTTGCCAGACTACAGTGTATTCTCGACAAAACGACGCTCGATATAACGTCCACTCGTTAGAACGTCCTATTTTGGGCAGTCCTTGAGACGTTATATCGAGCGTCGACTGTATTACCATTTTGTAGCCCTGCATCTCCTCTTTTAATAGAATATTACAATCAGCTTGATTATTTCGGAATAAGTCACTATTCGGCTTCAAACACTAATCTTGTCGTTTTGAGAAGTTTACCAGCGTTTTCATGACCTTCCGTGATCAAATTTTTTACTCAAGTTCACACGTTCACACAATATTATATCGCCATGTTGTAGAGCAACTCAAGAGCTGAAAAACTCATCTTACAGAGTGATTTTTGAAAATCTTCCGGTTACGTCTCTGCTTATTTAGGCAGCAATGACGTTAAGTGACTAATACTGTAGCCTCTATATATTGATAACTTTTGCCCGGTCCTTCTGGATATTTTTAAATCGAGGGTTGCACCAGATACGGACAGTAGATGTAACTCTTTTTTAACTAAAATCATATTATTATTTTTTATATTTTTTGAATTTGCAAAAACACAAAAAGACTTGACGCTTTTGAAGATTTTTGCTGGTCTTCAAAAAGCTCGTGGAAATGTGTACAATTAATTTTCCGTTTTTATATGGTGTAAGTACTAGAAACTAACAATTTTCACTCTCTAGGCTAATACAACTTGCCTTAAATGGATGGAAGAATAAATTTGCGGTTGAACTTAGACCAGGTTAAGCAACCGGTGCCTGAAAAGTAAGGGATTTGTACACCATTATCTCTGAAATTTTTTAAAATTTCGTTTGTTTAAGAACATGTCTGGAGCCCGTAGAGCCAGGTCGACTAGATTTCCCAAACGATGCTAAGACGTATGAGTTTACTGCCAGCGATCTGACTGAACTAGACTGCATCGGAACAGGCAGTTACGGAGGTGTGGTAATGAAAATGATCCACAAAAACTCAGGAAGTGTCATGGCCGTCAAGGTTTGTTGTTTTTTATGAAATTTATAAATAAAGAAGACTCTCCTATCTATCAGACCGATAGAATCGATTTTCGTGATGTTTTCACAGAATAGGGGGCGTTGTAAATACGAAAATGAATAATTTAAAAAACAAACTAGTAATAATGACATGAATATACAAACTATAAATAGAATGGACGAATGTAAAGCAGTGTGGGCAAATACGTCCGGACTTACGTCCGACGTCCACGTCCAGTCCACGTCCGTCCGGACTTGGACGCGTCCGATGGGCCGGATGTCCGGACGGACGTCGGACGGACGTGCGGACTTACAAAAATTTCTGTGCCCACACTGTGTATAAGTAGGAGAGGATCTCAGAACCGAAAAAGCCTAAAATATCGGCCTATTCCATTTAGTGGGGTTTTTTTTTGTTATCGTCCCATGTTTTATTTTTGTTGCTTTTTAGGCTGAGTCAAGGGTAGGATAAAGTTTGCAAGGACGGACTTACACACCGGTCTAAGAATATAATTGAAAACTTGTGCACTTAAGGGCGGCTTTTTTGGTTAACTGTGGATAGTGTTCAAGTAATTTTCTAATGGCTCATTTATAAACATTGTCGTTGTCGTCGTCATTGGTGTTGGAAAATATGTGTTATAAATGCGTTTTTACGCCAACCACAATGCCAACGAAGACGACAACGACGACTTTTTATAAAAAATCCAACGACACGCCAACGACGACGCCAACGAAATTTTTTCTTTCACGTTGGAAAAGTTTTACATTTCAGTCCAGATTTCGAGGTGAAACGTGTGGAAAATCCTGTGCTTTTTCAAAATTTCGGCTTAAAATGCAATATTTGCTTGATTTGAAGAAAAAAAAATTCGTTGTCGTTGTCATCGTCGTTGTCGTTGGCGTTGTCGTTGGATGGACCAGAACTCAAAATAATGTCTTTTTCGATGGTTTGAGGCTATTTCATGTAGATATAGGGTGTTTGAAAACACTTTTCAAAAAAGTTGATTTGGGGGAGGTTTATATCCAAGTAGGGTCATATTTTTTTTTCATAGCATCACAATATTTCTTAGCAGACGTTAAACACTATTCACAGGTATCTGAAAAAATGAGCCCCTAAATGCACATTTGCCCATATTCAAGTCCGTCTTAACATAATCTGGCCTATCCTTGCCTGTGCCTTAGCCTAAATAGTTCTGAAAAACAACAGGGGATACCAAGGCGAAATAACACTTCATTGTGTGATAGAGCCACAAAACCGGAAATCGAAGAAAAAAATGTAAAAATCGAAAGACGGACATCAGAATTCTGTTATATTCCTGCAATATTAGCAGATTAGTAATTTTTATTGCTTTCTAGAGAGTCCGTGCTCATGAAATCGACACCACTAAAAGAGAGCAGATGCTAAGAGAACTACGGATTATAATAGAGTCTCAGCACTGCGAGGATGTTGTGCGCTTCTTTGGTGCTCTCTTCCAAGATGTAATTTGTTTTAGCAATGTGTATACCGAAAAATTATAATAATCTCTTTTTTCAGGGTGATTGCTGGATTTGGTAGACTGGTCATGAATCTGGAATTTTCATAATAGCTCTACTTTTTCAGTATGGAGCTTTTGGACTGTTCACTTGACAAATTTTATCGGCGGGTATTTAAACAAAACGAGCGCATTCCAGAAAAGGTTATTGGATTCATTACCACTTCTGTTGTGCGAGCTCTAAACTATCTCAGAGTCCAACTTAACATTATACACAGAGGCAGGTTTTTCTGAGCGAATTTAAAACACATTTTAAATATTTAAAAATTTTTTCCAGATGTGAAGCCGTCTAATATTGTAAGATATTTATCCAAGTTTATGATAAATTTGAAAAAACTGGTCTATCTCTGCATTACCTTCATCACTAGGGATGGCAACAATTAACACGACGTTTTAGAAAATTTTGACTTTAATTTTATTTTGATATCTGCTTTTTCCAAAATTTTGAAATAGATAAAATTTTGTTAACTGAATAAAAATTCGGCTCTATTCCGCAATCAGGGATTCTTTTGGCTTGGTCCTCCTGTGGTTTTTTCTAAGACTTTTAGGCTTTAGGCTAACTCAAGGGTGGGCCAACGTATTTTAGGACAGACTCAAACGTATTTCAGACTTTTGGTTTAAGTCTGTAATAGCATACGCTGGCCTACCCATGCCTAAGCTCAAGCCTTAAAAACACAATACTGTATTTCCTCTAAAAAGGCGGCCGCCGCCTTATTTTCAAACCCTCAAAAATCTGAAAATTGTCAATCAAAAATGGCCTTAACTCTGAAATTTAGTCAAAAAAATGAAGGGGGGGGGGCCGCCTTATTAGAGGAAATACGGTAATGAGCAACAGGTGGGATCAAGGCGAATAACCCCACCAATGTGTAATAGAGCCAAAAGCTCACATACTACTGAGTAGCCAATATCCTAAGTAGGGTTGTCGAGCGCTCGAAATTTTCGAGTCGAGCGCTCGATTTGATATTCGAAATTCGAAATTTTCGAGTCGAGCGCTCGATTCGACATTCGAAATTCGAAATTTTCGAGCGCTCGATTCGAAATTCGAAAATTTTCGAGCGCTCGATTCGAAATCGAAAATTTCAGCGGCTTCGCCGCCTCATTAATGGATTTTTTAGAAACAAATTAATCGAAACCATGGTTAATCGACCATACACGACCGCTTTACCACACCAAACGAATAAGCGGCCGAAAAAACTACCATTCTTTGTTCATAGTTGTGCTTGATCAAACGGCGCAGATCGGAGACTCTGAGATCGCAAAAGCACCGCTCTGGCTTTTTTCGCCTCAGAAGGTCCAATTTTTTGTTCGCTAACTTTTCCTTGGGCCTTGCGATTTCAGGTGACCCGAAAGATGAGTTGTGATCTAGTCTTTGGCAGTCTAAGCTCTTCCCCACAAGTGAAAATAGTCTTTCCCACCGACTTTCTTAAACGATTTCCAAACTTCACTTGGCATTTTTCTAAAACAAGAAAAATTCACCATTACATTCTTTTTTGTGTGCTGCAAGTTCCGAACGTTATCTCGAAAATAAGCGCTCAAAATTCGAAAGCATAATTCGAAATTTTTTTTCGAGCGCTCGAAATTCGAAAGCATAATTCGAAATTTTTTTCGAGCGCTCGAAATTCAAAAGCATAATTCGAATTTTTTTCGAGCGCTCGAAATTCGAAAATTTTCGAACTTTCGACCGAAAGTTCGAAATCGAGCGCTCGATTCGACAACCCTAATCCTAAGCGTTATGTTGCAGTATCGCATGCTCAATATTTTGTAAAACACAGACATGGAAGCGAAAAATAAAGTCAAACACTAAGACGTCGAGTTAACTGTCGATTATTGATTACATTCCATCTTGACACAGTTGACATAACTTACCATTAAATTTAAAACATATCTACTGTATTCTTTAGCGTTTCATATTATAACCTTGTTTAAAAAATATTGTCGAGAACATTTTGTGATATTCCTCCTTTTTCATATTCTCATTCAAAGGTAAAAAATATATGAATATACGGATTCAAATCTTTGTTGTCTCGAAAGGAAATTGTTATTTGGGACAGAGTTCTTGTTGTAACAATTGTTTTTTTCTATTTCTGGCACCTTTTGGTTTACTCATATTTTTTTAGGCTCTACCCTGTTTGCGCCAAAAATCATTATAGGCAAAACCGTTACATTTTTAATTAATTATCTTGCTACATATGGTTTTTCTAAGTAATTTCATAGAATTTCTCATTTCCAGGTCAATACTCAAATTGATGCCAGAGAGAAGAGCTACATTTTGAGCATGAGGTTGTAAATGACCATTTCTGCAAAATTTACTAAAGAGCCAAGTTATAAATCCAACTTTCTAAATTTTGGGCTTTTTAGTAAATTTCGCAAATATGGTCATTTACAACCTTATGCTCAAAATGTAGCCCTTCTCTCTGGCATCAATTTGAGTATAAATTGTGAATGAGAATATTTATGACATTACTTGAAAAACCATATGTAGCAAGCTAATTAATTAAAAATGTAACGGTTTTGGCTCTAGCTTTTTTTTGGCGCAAACAATTCTGGCGCAAACAGGGTAGAGTCCTTTTTTAGAACGCGTTTTTAGAAAAACTGTTTTTCACTCAGAATTCAATGTCGAAGCACAACTTTTGCTTGGTACCCGATTTGTTGGGGTTGTTGCCTACCAGTGTTTTGAAAAATCAGACCTCACCCTTTAGGTCACACTAACTTCACCTACCTTTTTCATAAATTCTGTTCTCGTATTTTAGATATTTTTGTGTCATTTTATAGCTGAGATATTTATCTATCGATACAGTGGTCAAACAGCCAGTAAGGAATGATTTTGACAAAGTCACGTCACGCCAAATGTGACTTTGAAATCACACTTTTGGTGACAAAAAGTGATTTCTAGTGTGATTTTGGCGTGGAATTGTTGCATTTGACCAATTAATCGATGAAGGAATATCTCAGCTACAAAACGGCAGAAAAAATCCGAAAAACGGAAACAAACTTTATGAGAAAAGGGTAAATGAAGTTAGTGTTACCCCAGTGTGAAAGTGCGATTTTAGAAAAATACTGTTGTCTCCCCAATGTATAAAATGGCTTCTTTGACAAAACTTCTGCGAGATCGCGATTCTGACATTGAAAAATAATATCGAAGTTTCTCATTTATAATTTTATAGCTGTTGGACCAGCGAGGATTTGTGAAAATTTGCGGTATAGTTTTCAAAACATTGTTAGATACTTTTTTATTTTAAGTCATTTAAAGACTTTGGTATAAGCGGCTACCTAGTTGATTCCATTGCCAAACCCAAGATGTGGGATGTCAAATTTATATGGCTGTAAGTTGATTAGTATGGACAGCACCTCAGTGCATCTTCTCTCCAAAGAGTATGAGCTCTCTAGGGGTCTACGGCCAGAGAACTTATACTCTTTGAGAAAGAGAGTGCTCTAGGGTTTTACAATTACTGTAATTTCTAATTATAGACCTGGTCTATAGTTTTTCGACCTCCGAAAATCCGAAAATTTCGAGGTCGATCACGAGATATTTGGCGCTCAACCAAATTGAATAGAGGGATTGGCAAAGCTCGTGGGAGCTAAAAAACGCTAAGAAGATATTTTCAAAATGTTTACTCTGCGCACCCTGATACGGCCTAATTCCTTCAAAAATGGTCAAAATTATTACTTTTTGTGGTCCTAAAACTCGATTTTTTATTGACCAGAACTCAAAAATAATTCCTTTTTGAGCTTTGAGGGATTTTAGGTCGAAATAATGTGTTTAAGAACATTAAAAAAAAATTGAATTCTGGGGCAGGGGTGTATATGTAACTAGCACCGAAAATACGGGCTACTAAACTTTTTACATAGCTAATTTTAGCCTGAAAGACTTTCTGATAGAGTGTATGGTACTAGATCTGGTAAGGCTATCTAATTAAAAATTTCATAATTAGTTATTAAATTTAAGATGTTGGTCACTTGGAATTTCTTTGGTTAGATTATTTTTTCGGTTCTAGTAAATAAATATAATCCTTTATCAAATTTTTGTAGGTAGAAATTTGCATCGGTCGTTTCCATACGTAGGATGGACTCTGTGTTTGGTAAGTTTTAGAATACTTTTCAACAAATTAAATCACGAATTTAACACAAGGAGTTACTTTTTGGTGTTATTTACTTTACTTACTGCTCGTGTTAAAAAAATTCTAAAACAAAAAAGCCGTCGAAATATCGGCCTATTGTCTTGCCCTTCAGTACACCCGAAAATTTCGACATCAAAAATTCCAAATTTCTCTTTAGACCAACTCCAAGCAGTTGTGCACGGCGATCCTCCCTTCCTCAAGGTTTTTGATTTTTTAAAATCACCTTCATTTCTATATTTACTTCAGGCTGATTTCTACTCCCTTGACTTGGTTGACTTTGTTAATAAATGGTTGATTTTTTTATTGAATTTAAAATATCGGAAAATTCTTAAAAATATTAAAATTAATAGAGGTTACAGTGAAGTCTCGATTACAAGTCAAATAGGAAAACATTCCAAAAACATCAAAATTTGGCCTGAAAGTGCCGTATTTGGGTGTGCTATATACGGGAAAGTGCAGTACAGGGACAAATATTAGGACATTTACACCAATCTTTTCAAAAATGAGCGGGAAATCGGCTGGTGACAAACTCCGCGCACTGGTGCTGGCCTCTATGGCCTCTCTGGTCCTTAAAATCACAAGATTTTGATTTTACCAGTCGTTTTTCTGTAATCTCAGTCTGGAATGAATTGCCCGCTTTTTATCGTACAGTACGCCAGTGAACAATAATGGTGGTGCAAAATGATCATGATTTTACCTTCAGAACATTGAAATTTAAAAAAAACGTGAATTTTGGCCTTTTCTGACGCGATAAGCTTTCCGAAATTTTTACATACCGTATTCTCTCTATTAGTTCCACACTCTCTATTAAACCACACCCCCAACTTTGAGGACCTGTATCTCAGCTCAGAGAAAAAATTTAACAAAGCTGTTTATTGCATTTTCTTATTTCCCACGAGCTCTACTGGTTCCGCTCTTTAGATTTTGAATTTTCAACCAAAAATCTCGAGATCGACCCCCAATTTTTCGATTTTCAGACGATTGAAAAATAATCCCACAGTGGAACTAATAAGAGAATACGGTAATATGTTATTTTTATTCTAATTAACAAATTTCATCCGCGTCCTACAACTTGGAAAAATTTTTTCTGAAAATTTTAACGAATCATACCGAAAATTGTGCTAAATGTCTCCGTACAAATTTCACAAATTCTGCTAAATGTCCGGTTGCTGTCGAATTTCAGGCGGAAACTTTTAAATTGTTGCGTAGACGTTTACAATTTTGGGGATTTGCGCCAGTATCGGCGTTCTGTTTTCTCGTGTTTTTCGCAGCTGAGAATACACGGTTGAGTGTGCATAACGTGCGCTGGACTATCCTGAGCTATGAGCAAGTTTAAAAAAAGTAAATGAATTTAAGAACATAACCCAAAAATGGGCGCGAATTTAAAAATGAAGGTCCTAAAAACCGGTAAACATGACTATGCCATGCACACTAAATTGAGACTTCACTGTATACAGTATTTAAAAAATATATTTAAGCCTCATAAAAGAAACAAGCTCAAGACCAAAGTATACTGAGCTGATGGAGCACAACTTTTTCAAGAAAAACAATGTGCTTGATGCTGACAGAATGCTAGAAGAACGTAGTACTTTTGGAAGCTATGTAGCTCGTTTCCCATCTGATTAGCTTTATTTTGCTTCTTTTCTATACAAAGCATTCTTTAATACAAAAAATAGCTTACAAAGAAACCTTGAATAAATTTACCTGCTTTGTTTTTTCCTGTCATTCCAAATAGATTGTTTAATGTATTTTAATTTTCGTGTAATTGGTTGAGTAGGTTGTGAAACAATTGTCTATGAAAATTCACTTGATTAGTTTTTCGAATTAAACCATGTATTAATTTGTTTTTCTGTGGCCTGGAGCCCTAAGTTTAATGAAATTTTATACTTTTTATAAGCTTGGATATTCAAAGTACAGGGTGAGTCTGAATTTTTCCGAGGTTTTTGATTTTATAACACTCTAAATGCCATTGCTTAGAATGGGTGCGTCTTGTGCAGAAATTCAAGGGGAACACAATAGTGAAAGAAAATTGGAAAAAAGTTTCCTCTAGGGGGTATGGTGCCCGCCTGTACTGGGTTTCGCTTAACTTTAAAAGAAAGTTAGTAGTATGGCACCAAGTCTTGTATATCAAAAGATGCCGCTTTGTGACCCATACCTATGGGGCACTTCCAAAGAGAAGCCCATAGGTATGAGCCCATAGAAAACGGAGATCACAAGCTTTCTAATGAAATATTATGGAGGTATTTATGATAATAATATGCAAAAATTTAGCTCAAAGAAACAATTGTGTCGTTTTCGAAAACATTGTTGATACTTGAATGTGCAGAAAAAAGTGTGATAAAGTCATTTTTTTAGTTCTCTATATATATCATCCGACAGAGCAAGCAAAAACTGCACCAAAAAAGTGCTTTGACGTAAAAAAACAGGCTTTTAGAGTGATTGGCAAGATTTTTCAAAAAAAAATTTAAAAATTGATTTTGACTTAAAAACTCTTATTTGACTAAAGAAACCTGAATTTCAAAACCGGATTCGTGTTCAGCAGTCTGAATTACCCTAAAAAGTTGCCCTTAATCCTTACAATTTGCCCTCACATTTCAAATTCCGCTAAAGACAACAACTTTTCGAATCTCAAATTTTTGAAATTTTAGGTAGTAGTATCTACATAGTAATATCAGTGTCCAGCCACCCAGAAAATGATACTGAGGTATTACTTAAATAGTGGTACTTAGGTGGGATTTCTTGATCAGAATGCAGATTAGCTATTGGCAGGGTGGAATGTATTGAGGATCTAAAATTTACTTACTTGACAAATTCGAAATTATTTTGACAGCCGAACAATTAACTATCATAATATGACAAATGAAAAAAAACCAGACCAAAAATGACTGATGAACTGATTAAAGACATTAAGAAGATGTGAAAATTTGACTAGTTTATGAAAAAAAATTCCAGTATCCTTTTTTACTGTTCAACGTAAAATTCCATTTGTTTTATGGTTTTCCACCGCGAAATTGTTTAAACGCGACAAATTAGCTATTGGTAGAATGAAAACTCTTGTAGACTAAGACGTACTTGTTGAAAAATTTCCAAGCCTACCAGAAGTACAAAAATTTGCGGTTTTTTGAAATTAAATTAATGATACTAAAAGCAGCCGGAAGATGACCGAGAAAATGATCGTGAATTAAAAAAAAATACGAAACTAGAATTAATTTATAACAAAATGTAAAAAAACTTGTGCTAAAAATAATTTTTTGTTAAAGTAAATTGTTTTTGAAATGTGGTTTAAGCCATATTTTTGTCGATAACTCGCGATGTGATCCGAGACAAACTTGTGCAGAATTAAAAGCTGGATTAGTAACATAAATATCAAAAATTTTAAATTCCTTCAAAAAATACTTGAAAATCCAAATGCAATAGAAGACTAACCCTTTTTTCGGTGGTTTTTTCGCTTTTCATTTCAATGTTTAGGGCATTTTTTGAAGGAATTTAGTAATTTTGATATTGATATTACTAATCCAACTTTTAATTATGCACAAGTTTGTGCATAATTACAACACCAAATTATCGACAAAATATGGCTATAAGCCTACATTTAAAAAACACAAACTTGGTATAATATTTTTCGTGTCAAAACTATCTCCTTAACAGTTTTTAATCCTCTTTTAGAGTAATTTTTTTTAATTTCAATATCATTACAGTCGACGCTCTCTATACGACGCTCTTTATAACGACTCGCTCTTTATAAGGATCTGGAGAAAAAGAACTATTTGGTCCTGATCTAAGTCATTCAAGTCAAAAGGACGCTCTTAATAACGACGCTCTCTATAACGACTCGGTTTAAGCCGTCCCTGAAAGTCGTTACAGAGAGCTTCGACTGTATTCCGGGTTTTAGCTGAAAATTTAAATTGATTTCGATCTTTTTTTTCATTAGGAAACATACAACAAAGCTTTTTTATTTTTAAAGGGGCATGCTGCCGCCAATGGGAATATTTTGAAAGGCGGTACCAGTAAATTTAAATGAGAGTTAAAATTAGAGATGGGCATTTGCGTTTGCCCAATACCAATATTTTTTGGCCCTCTCTAGACCCAATACCAATACCAATATTTCAAAGATGTGGACCCAATATATTGCCCAACCAATATTTTTCAAAAGTCTATTTTTTCACCAAATATTAAAAAAGTTCCTAATTCAGTCTTATCTCGATTTAGTAACACACTGGAACTGAATTTTTGGCCTAAAAAACGAAAATTGATTTATTTCGGTTTTTATTAGGTTATTAGTTGAAATGTGCTCGGAAATTCGAATAATCGAGCAATTTTTAAACTCAAGTTTTTACGAATTAAATTTCGGACGATCTGAATTTCGACTAATTAACATTGGGGATCGGATTTTTGGACGAAAAATTAATGTCATTGCACCAGCTTCGAATGTGGGAGAAATCATTTGAAATAAATCTTTTATGGTGTTGCACAATTGTGGAAAAGAAAACTCTATTTTGTCGAAAAAAATCACTTCTGGGTCACTTTCTGGTCAGAACTTCTGACATTAGTTTTTTATAATCACCAAAAAATTTTGAGTATAGGAAAAGTATTTTCGTTAAAGGGGTGTATTTTAGGTCCGGAATATTCGAAAATTTGTCTTGAGCGGAATTCCGGTAAAACATATTTTCATGAAATTTATCTCTACGAGAGTACTGCTCCAGCGTTGACCCTTCAGGCAGAGCTCCGTGCTCCTTCTTTCTCTCAATCTTGGTAGAATATCTTTAGTAAAAACTGGCCCTAGAGTTGAGAACGCAATTCTCAAATCATCAACGTCCATCTTTATCTATCTGGATTATTTTCTTGATTCGAGCGTGGTTTCCACACTGGATATCATATAATGCGTGGTTCGCAGCAAATATTCCGAGCAAATATTTTTAAATATTCCGAACCTAAAGTACACACCCCCTTCAAGTTTTTTCTTTGAAAAAGACAAATTTAACTGAATCAATGAAATAAATAAATAAATTTGTTTAATGTCATTCATTAGGCAAAAAATTGAGAAATATGAGTGAAAATTTGAAATTTCCATTAAAAAAAATTCATTATTTAGCACCAATATCTGTCGAACCCAATACCAATACCAATATTTTTCGAAAGTCACCAACCATATCCCAATACCAATATTAACGCTTTATTTGACCCAATACCCAATATCCAATACCAATATATGTTTGTTCTCATCTCTAGTTAAAATATCACATTTTTGTGAAAGTCAAGGAAAAACATTGCATCCAATAAGTATCGAACTGCGACCTAACTTCACACCTCGCCGCTGCTTTACCACTCTACCATCGATGCTATTAAGCAGTGACGTAGTTTTCATTACTTATCACAAAACGGTAATAATTAGTACTAAAGGGTACAAATTTATTTCGAAAAAATTCGACATGGTATCCGCCTTTAAAAATATTCCCGTCGGCGGCGAGCATGCCCTTAAAATTCGAAATTGTAGTGAATTGTAAACCCCCCCCCCTGACTGGGAAGGGTTACTTACTCAAAATAGTTTCTTCTTCGAATAAAACCAAAACTAGGAATTTCGAACAAATTGAGGGAACAGTGAGTGGTCCATTTTACAGAAAATGCTTTTTAAATTAGTTTAATTTTCGAAATCTAAAGCTTTTTAAAAGCTTAAAACGTTAGCAGCAGACAGACTAATCCTTCTGCTGAGCTGAACTCGGGGCTTTTCTTGGTAGACAACATTTGCGATAACTCGACAAGGGCTTCGGCAGAGAGCTAGGTAATCAGCTGTTTAACCTTGGCTGCATCCACCGTGTTCGGGCAACGTAAACACAGCGAGAGCTTGAAGCTATCTATATTTTAATTTCGGTCCCGAAAACTGTTTCATATTCAAAGAGAGCATGTCTTCAAGGTGCAATTATGATCTAAAAAAGAATGTGAAAAAATTTTATTTGAAAATATTGCACCATAAAAACGTAAAGAAGTTGGCTTACTATGTCGTATATCCCACTCCGATAAAGCTTCTGCTTATACCGCACCAATAATTTCAAAAACACTATACCGTATTTCCCTCCAATAAGCGCCCCCGCTCCAATATGCCCCCCCCTATTTTTTGACTAAAATTTCTGATTAAGGCCATTTCTGATTGACAATTTCAAAATTTTAGGGGTTCGAAAAATAAGCGCCCCGGGGCGCTTATTAGAGGAAATACGGTATACAGTCGACTCTCGATAAAAA
>SADC01001002.1:0-47261 GCA_004194705.1 Ditylenchus dipsaci
TTGACCGTCAGCATAATTTGACCGTCGCCATTTTGACCGTCGTTTGAATGTGACCGTCACTATTTTGACCGTCAACCATTTCGACCCGTCAGTAATTTTGAACAGATAACGAGTGAATCACACATCTTGATGCAATTTTTGCAACGCAGGCTAACAATTACTAAATAAGACGATAAACCTTGACTAACACCGTAACTTCATTGAAACGCGTTAACAACATTTCAAACATCTTTCAATGCCAACACCAACTCCCTGACACCATTCTTTCTTACTGAGTCTGTTTTGCATCGACATCCGACCAACCGATTAACTTGGAGCAATATTCGTCCGTCCCGCTTCACATCTTCAACCCTTGAAAATGGAAAGTGAAAAATTTCCACTTTTTCTGTGTTACTAAGAAATTTTCCACTTTCCACTTTCCAATTTTCCATGGAAAGTGGTAAATTTCCACTTTCCGAAAAACTGTAAAATAACGCTGACGCACACTCAAAAACATCCTTATTCAATCAAAACAGCAACCCCCTCCCATTTTAGACCAACTGGTCGTAAACCAGGTGGTCGACCATTGGACCAAATTTTTTTTTCCTTTTTGAGTCCCAAAATTTTTTCTGCACTGATTCGAGCATGCTGAAGATGGTTTGACAGTGGTAAAATCACGTTTTATCGAGAAATTTTTGATTTATCGCTAACGAATGATTTGATAATCAAGAATTAGCAGCGTCTGGACCATTGAAACCAACTGGTCGTCCACTTGATAAAAAAATTTTTTACGTTTCGGGTTCCAAAACTGTTTTCTGAACTGATTCGGGCACGCTGAAGATGGTTTGATAGAGGTAAAAAGCCTTTTTCTCGAGTATTTTTTGAGTTTCAGGCAATAATTGATTTTCACCGAAATTAATTACTGCCCAAAACTAAAAAAATATCCTACAAACAGCATTTTACCACTATCAAACCATCTTCAGCATGTCCGAATTAGTCCAGAAAACAGGTGACAAAATAGCGACGGTCACATTCAAACGACGGTCAAAATGGTGACGGTCAAATTATGCTGACGGTCAAAATGATGACGGTCAATTATGCTGACGGTCAAAATGGTGACGGTCAAATTATGCTGACGGTCAAAATGGTGACGGTCAAATTTAAACGACGGTCAATATAAACGACGGTCAAATTCCTGACGGTCAAATTGGTGACGGTCAAAATGGTGACGGTCAAATTATGCTGACGGTCAAAATGGTGACGGTCAAACGGACTGTACCCCTCAATTTTCTAATGTTTTCACGAAATTATTTGCTGCTCTTAGAAGTTTTATGACACAGCGCTGGAGTACATTGATGCATGGTTTCAGCTGGAGCGGTTCCCAACAAACAATGGATGGATTAGTCTTGCGACAAGGTCAATTGAGTACGAGAAGGTCAGAAACTAGCTGAGCAAATCTCACCTGCGTTAACCGAACAGAACTTTTTTTTCGATGAAGTTTCTCGCTTGAATGGTATTCTGCAGCGAATTCCACTGGACGTTTTTGAGTCAATGAACGCAGAGGAAAAATGGATGAAGGTATGAATTCATCACAATTCCAAAGCATTGATTGTTTTTATTGTTCCAAACTTAGATCTTCAAAGAAAACTGGTGAGCAAGATTCTTTCAATCCCAATCTCAAATGATTTTGTGGAGCGCGTCTTTTCTCTGTGGAAACCAGTGGACTGACAACAGGAATTTGCTCAAGCCAGAAACAGTGAAGTGTCTTCTCCAGGTCAAAGTTAACTTCGATCAAACTTGTGTGGAAATGTACAAATGTCTTATCGCCGATAGAAAATTGTTAAATGATGTCCACGGTTAGGAGAAATACTATATATATTGTTCTTTTGTTTTTGGTTTATCCCGAATAAAGCAATTTTCATAAAAATTTATGTGTGGCTGATTTCGGCTGATTTTTGACCCCGAATGCTGATTTTTGAAAATTTTAAGCTGATTTTTGGGTCTTCCTACTTGGGAGCCCTGAACTACAGTCGAACCTCGGTAAGCCGGCACCCCAAAATTTCTTTCCAGCCTTGGGTCCGACACTTTTTTTAACCCAATTTTTGAAAGCTTTTTTCAGTTCTGTTTTTACAGTATGGTCGGAAATATCATCAGGATTCCGATTTCGCCGATCGTTTTTCGAAAAGAAAACAAAATTTGGGTTAAAAAAGCAAAACCTCGATAAACTGGCACCCCTTTTCAAAAAAGTGGTGCCGGCTTATCGAGATTTTGATTTTTAATGATGAAATTGCAAGATTTGAAAAAAACGATCGGCAAAAAATTTTCACTGATAAATTTTTTTTCGACTGAAAATGCTAAAAAGTATAAGTTAACACTTCTCGAGAAATTCGAATAAAATTTAAAAAAAAGAACAAGTGTTGCAGGACTTTAAAAACTTCGTTTTCCGACAATTTTCTAAAAGGGTGTCGGATAAACGAGGTTTTGCTTTTTTAACCAAATTTTTTTTTTTTTCGAAGAACGATGGGCGAAATCGGAATCCTGATGATATTTCCGACCATACTGTAAAAACAGAACTGGAAAATGTTTTCAAAAATTGGGTTAGAAAAAGTGTCGGCTGGAACGAAATTTTGGAGGTGCCGGCTTATCGATGTTTGACTGTATTAGAAATCCGAAAAATAGGTTTTGTAGCCCTCGATTTCCTCTTTTAAATGGCATATTGCTTTCAGCTTGTTTATTTTGGATAAGTCACCATCTGGCTCCAAACACTTGTCTGGTCATTTTGAGAAGGTTACCAACGTTTTCATCACTTTAACTGGTCAAATGTTTTATTGAATTTAAAGCGTCACTACAAAATTTCATTACCATGTTGTAGCGCAGCTTAAAAGCTACAAAACCCATATTACAGAATGATTTTTCAAAATCTTGTAAAATCTTGTGAATTTTTCAAATTCAAAATCGAGTGTTGAGACACGGCCTTTTGGAAAAAAACCAAATTCCTTAAAAAAATGACCAAAATGAAATTTTTTGCCAATTTCTCGGATTTTGGTCATTTTTTCAAGAAATTGATTTTTTCCAAAAGATTTTCAAAAACCATTCTGTAATATGGGTTATTTAGCTCTTGAGCTGCGCTACAACATGGTAATGAAATTTTGTAGTGACGCTTTAAATTCAATAAAACATGTTGTAGCGCAGCTTAAAAGCTACAAAACCCATATTACAGAATGATTTTTCAAAATCTTGTAAAATCTTGTGAA
Source organism: Ditylenchus dipsaci (assembly GCA_004194705.1). Classification (NCBI taxonomy): domain Eukaryota; kingdom Metazoa; phylum Nematoda; class Chromadorea; order Rhabditida; family Anguinidae; genus Ditylenchus; species Ditylenchus dipsaci. The sequence goes on from SADC01001002.1 coordinate 3,234, forward strand.
TTTTTCAAATTCAAAATCGAGTGTTGAGACACGGCCTTTTGGAAAAAAACCAAATTCCTTAAAAAAATGACCAAATGAAATTTTTTGCCAATTTCTCGGATTTTGGTCATTTTTCAAGAAATTGATTTTTCCAAAAGATTTTCAAAAACCATTCTGTAATATGGGTTATTTAGCTCTTGAGCTGCGCTACAACATGGTAATGAAATTTTGTAGTGACGCTTTAAATTCAATAAAACATTTGACCAGTTAAAGTGATGATATTACAATAGAGCCAGGGGTGGTATTCAGGTAGGTTAGTAGAGTCAGTAGATCAAAAGTTACTCTTGATCCTACTCGCACTTGAAACGGGTTGATTAGGGTTTAGGATCAAGAGTCACTCTTGATCCTACTCGCCCATCTGAACGAGTTAAGTAGAGTTTTGAATCAAAAGTAACTCGAAATCCTACTCGAGCAGCGAGTAATTTTTGATCCGAGTGGAATTTATTTCTACTAGCTATACTCGAGTTTTACTCCCCGAACTCGAGTTCTCCTCCCTAAATCGAAAATCTTCGCGAGTTTCACGAGTAAACTAGTTTTTTTGGGTTGAGTTGAGTTCTACACGCTGAACTACAGTTTTACTGCCTTAACTCGGCTTTCTACTCCTGAGTTTAACGAGTTTACTCGATTTTTTTTAAATTTTCTCGAGTTCTACTCGCCCAACTCGGCTTTATAACCCGAGTGTCACGAGTAAATTAAATTTTTTTTAATTTTCCCGAGTTCTACTCGCCCAACTCGGCTTTCTACTCCTGAGTTTAACGAGTTTACTCGATTTTTTTAAATTTTCTCGAGTTCTACTCGCCCAACTCGGCTTTATAACCCCGAGTGTCACGAGTAAATTAAATTTTTTGTATTTTCCCGAGTTCTACTCGCCCAACTCGGCTATCTAACCCCGAGTTTCACGAGTAAATTAAATTTTTATTTTTATTTATTATTTTTTTTTAATTCGTAAAACTCGGGGTTAGAAAGCCGAATTGGGCGAGTAGAACTCGAAAAAATTAAAAAGAATCAATTTACTCGTAAAGCTCGGGGTTAGAAAGCCGAGTTGGGCGAGTAGAACTCGAAAAAATTAAAAAAATTTAATTTACTCGTAAAACTCGGTGGTCGGAAGCCGAGTTGGGCGAGTAGAACTTGATTTATGCGATTAGAACTCGAGTTGAGCGAGTAGAACTCGAGTTGGGCGAGTAGAACTCGAGTTGGGCGAGTAGAACTCGAGTTGGGCGAGTAGAACTGGAGTTGGGCGAGTAGAACTGGAGTTGGGCGAGTAGAACTCGAGTTGGGCGAGTAGAACTGGAGTTGGGCGAGTAGAACTGGAGTTGGGCGAGTAGAACTCGAGTTGGGCGAGTAGAACTCGAGTTGGGCGAGTAGAACTGGAGTTGGGCGAGTAGAACTCGAGTTGGGCGAGTAGAACTGGAGTTGGGCGAGTAGAACTCGAGTTGGGCGAGTAGAACTTGAGAAATAAAACATATCCACACCTACATACCGTATTTTCTTTAATAATGACCCCGGGGTCATTATTTTTCAACCTCTCGAAAATTCCGAAATTGTCAATCAAAAATGGCCTTAACTCTGAAATCCTAGTCAGAAATAAGGGGGGGGTCATTATTAGAGAGGGGGTCATTATTAGAGAAAATACGGTATACTGTTTGCATACTGTACGCTAACAGTACATTTGAGTGTTAGCGTACTATATGCCGTACTCTACGGTACAAAGAGTTTAATGCACTGTTAACACATGCACTCGATAAGTGTTTAGCGTACTACTTCAAGATTTTGCTATATTTTTGTATTCAGATATATGTCAGAGCAGAACTCTTCTTCTCTATCAACCGGCAAGCAAAACCGTGTACGCCGTATTTATGCAATCTGGGCTAAATTCACGGTGGAACAAGATAAGGGTGGAAAGCAAAGTGCCCGATGCAGTGAATGCGCCAAGGTAAATACCATGCTTTTATCAACTGATCTACATCTTATTAGAATTGTTAGATTCTCACGTGTCACAAGAATGTTCTTGAGCGCCACTGGAGAACTGTGCACGAAGACAAATCACCGCCGGCGAACAGAATCCGCTGCAGCTTCGAAGTCAATGAGAAGGATGGACCAGACTCAAGGTATGTAGCCTGGTTATGTGTCTGTTATGAAAAGTTTTGGTTTAGGCTTCAGAAAATTCAGTTCGCTTTATCGAATGTCATAGCTGTATCGTCGATGTCTGTGAAAATCCTTTGCATCCTATCGTGCGTGCGTTGTTCCGCGTTCTCAATCCAAATTATGAGGATGATTTTTGAAGCTATTGCACATTTAACTTTAAAATTATTCAAGCTGCCAAATAGCTTTCTGACTTTTAAAAATTTTCTGCTAAATAGGCATGAACAAATAACAAGCAAGATCAAAGAAGAACTGAAAAAGATGACACAAGATGGTCATTGATCTGCGACATTTGGACAGATAAGAGCTTAAAGCATGCTTATCTAGGTGAGGCAATGTATTTATCGAGACCGAACGCATACCAATTCCAGGCGTAACTCTTCATGTTCGCGGTGGGAGCGAAATATTGCGCGCCTCTTTCTCGGTCTCTGCGAACTAAATGGGTCACATACTGGAACTGCAATCCGCCGTGAAGTAAAAAAGATTCTGCTTGACTACGGACTTGACTACGAAGAAACAGAGGAAATAGAAGAAGAAACGGATTGCAGAACTGCTGATATGTCTATTGAGTAAAAGATTTTTCTGTGCGCGTGCGCATGACTTTGAACATGGGTATTTACAGATCTACATTTCCATTACGCGTAAAATGTTTTGCTCATGATATTCAGCTAGTGATTGTGGAACTGTTCAAAAACTATGTTATTCCAAACACAGCCTACGAAAAGATGATGATCCTGATTAACCAGTTCAGAAAATCTCACAGTGCGACCAAGGTATTTTCATTAAAAGTTTCGCCAAATGCGCAACTTTTTTTTGTATGAATTGCCCGATTCTACGTGGAAAATATTGGTAGTGGGATGTAAAACTCGGTGGGCGTCTCAAATTGCTGTCATTCAGAGATTCCTTGAAGTTCAAGACAAAAAACTGGCAAATTCCTTTAAATTTGCAGGTTAGATAACTTTCGTAGTGAGATAGTTTTAAACGAGCTGTCAGTTTAGTTTCTACGTGCTGTCCACACTCTGATGAAAGTTTTTGTGGAAATTCTTCGACAAATATAAACTGAAACAAATGTCTCTATTTCTTCTTGCTGTGGTTATTTAAAGGCAGTCTTACAGTCACTAGATGAGCTTCAGGTTTTTGTCTTTCTCCATTTTTAGGGAGATATGGATTTTTAGATGAATCCAGCTACAATGGAATCAGCCAAAATGAACAACCGATTCGATCGTGTGATAAACTCTCAGTCTGCCTATTTCGATCCGATTTACTTCATTGCCACTCCTCTCGATCTAAATAATGCATGCCGTCTCAGCGAAATTGACTCTAAATCTGCACTTTGTGCTATTCAAACCTAGTAAGTGTTTTGTTTGAGAAACCTTTTGTTGACAACTTATATCAGATGCAAGTAGAACATAAAACAAATAAGTCAGCAGCAGAGCCAACTACAAGATCTCTTAATGACACTCTGCATCAGTTGTTGGCGGAAACTGCAGAAGAAGAACAGTTTGCTCGAAAGCGTAAGGATCCCACAGGTGCAAAGTGTTGGCATTCACAGGTACTCAGTCGTGTTCCGAACGGCAAGCCAAAAATCGGCGCTACTGTAATATACCCCCCCCCCCCAAAAGCGCTACTGTAATATACCCCCCCCCCCCCCAAAAAAATCGACCTACTGTCATATAGCCCCCCCCCAAAACCGACTTTTTTAGGAATGCCTAAAAACCATTTTTACACAATAATTTCGCCATAAAAGGACCAGAAAAGCAATTTAAATGGGATTGCGGGCTGTATTGGGAGGGGAAGGGAATAATACAGGGGCCACTTCTCGAGATGGTTGGGATCCTTAGAGTATTAATTCTCTGAGCGTCTAAGGGTGCTTTCAAACCCAGGAACTTGTGGTGCAGGCATAAGTATAAGTACTTTTCATGACCAACCCCATCAGCGGGGTGGACCTCGCGGGTTTACTCATAGGCCTAGCACATTTTGAGTGCTAGGCTGAATTTTTGGATGCTGGGTCTCTGGCCCGGCCTTGTAGAACGAGGGCAAATGCTCTTCGGCGAAAAAATAAAGATGTTGAACATAGTTTTGAATACTGGGGCCTACCGCATAAATAACTCTGGTATGCATGTTTTTTCATGCATCCAGAGTCACTTTCGAGTGATTTGTGTCTAAGGTATGTGGGTGTGCGCATCTCAACTCCAAGCCCCCAAGCCCCAAGCCCCCAAGCCCCCGAAGGGGGCGCAGGGGGCCCGAGTTGAACTCGGGCAGGGGCCCGAGTTGGCACAGCCCGAGTTGAAAAACATGGTGAAGCAGCAAAAAAAAGTGGCCCCTGTATTATTCCCTTCCCCTCCCAATACAGCCCATAATCCCTTTTAAACTGCTTTTCTGGTCCCTTTATGGCAAAATTATTGCATAAAAATGGTTTTTAGACACTACCACAAAAGTCGGTTTTGGGGGGGGGGGTATATGACAGTAGGTCCGATTTTTGGGGGGGGGGGGTATATTACAGTAGCTTTTGGGTGGGGGGGGGGGGGGGTATATGACAGTAGCGTCCAAAAATCGATGTTCTGAAATACTGGAAAACTTGTTAGCGACGGTATTTTTTAGTATGATGTGGTCAAAGACATTTTTTGCTGGTTTAGGAGGCCAGACCAGTCGCTATTTTGGATATAGAAGTGCTACCAGCACCGGCTACCAGCTCACCAATTGAACGGATCTTTTCTCAGGCTGGATTATCAACCAACAGTCACAGGAACCGAACCTCATTTGATCTACTGAACTCTCAGCTGATAGTATATTGTAACTATTTTGTTGAGGATGTGAATTTGTTTTGAGTTGTTTTTTGATGATCCATAATTGTTACCAGAATTTATGAAAATAAAGAAAATATGGGACGGAATTATAGACTTCCTAAAATAACTATATGGCTAACTTATAACTGTTCTGTTGCACAGTGAATTTAGCCCAGACTGCATCGAGATAGTTTATGGAGTAGAAGATCCTGAGATATTTATATGAAAATATGAAGATATATTTCACTAAAAAATATCTAAATACATAGATATAGGAAAATCTTGAAGAAAGACATATTAGTGTGCGTTCAAACAGTACAGTATTGAAAATAGTACGACAAACAGTACGCTAAACACTTATCGAACAGTTTGCCAAACAGTACGTTAAACGGCTCACCCTGAGACTGACTTAAATTTTCGGGCAGGAGCAGCTTGCGACATTTCACATTGCGACAATTCAAATTGCGACAAATTCAAATTGCGACAATTCGAATTGAAACAATTCAAATTGCGACAAATCCAAATTGCGACAATTCAAATTGCGACAATTCAAATTGCGACAAAATCAGATTGCGACAATTCAAATTGCGACAAATTCGAATTGCGACAATTCGAATTGCGACAATTTGAATTGCGACATTTCAAAGTCCGAGTCTTGAATAGTTCCTTCATCTAAAGATGCTCCTGTTCAACGTGTTTCTATTGTAATTTTGGTTTGATTTTCTAGATATGGAAAACTATCACACTGAGAGAGGAAATCTGCTTGGCTTCTGCAGTGGATGTTCGATGACTTTCTATCGAGTGCGCCTTCGAGGGAATACTTTGCTGTGCGCGATCTTCATTGGCCGAAATTCAACTGCCAGAATGCCTAACTGAAAAAAATTTGGACGCTGTAATTTTCTTTTTCGTTGCTGTTATTAGTACTGCGCTGGTTAAATTAGCCGTCTCTTTTGCTCGAATAAACTTGTTGGCGGCTGGTCAGATTCTTAAGCTTAGACATTCTCTCTCTATGTGTTCCGTGGTTTTGACAGTTCATCTCCCAATCCGCCTTACTCCTCGAGCTGCAATTATTCACATTTTCCGAGTTTGGTAACAAAGTGATTTACAGGCTCGTAGCCATCCAACAAAAACTGTCAGATTTTTATGCATATTCGAGTTAAATCACAAGAAAGTACCTAGTTAATATGCTTTTTTGCTGAAAATCCATGATCTTTCTATTTTTGTACTGCTGCGATGTCTTCTTCTCTAATTTGCTTAACTTCGAGGTGTAGGGACTACTCAATGAATACAGATGCACCACCTATATCAGACGCCTAAGTTTCTAGATACTAGAGCCTGGTCGGAATACCTAAACTCTTATTATAGATCGGACCACTGGGCTGGTAAACATCGTTTTTTCAACTAAAATTTTTTTGAAATACACAGTACCACGAAGCCTCAGGATGGGTAGGAAGACCGCATAATAAGTTTCATCACGGTGACTTGCCTGAGCGCATGAGGAAAAAATGCGAGCTGATCAAGAAAGAAGATAAATCATATGAAAAATATGACCATCATAGCTATATCTTTACATTTAGTTAATGTCAACCTTTATAAGCAGCAAGTATAAGTAAGCATTGAGTGTAGGATGTAAACAAGTGCCAAAAAAGTCATTTTCCTTGAAATCAATCAAGAAATAAGACCAGAAAGACATCTTGAAGACTGAAAACAATATACTTAAAGCCATCGCCAGTCGCAATTCAAATTGTCGTAATTTGAATTTTTCGCAATTTAAATTGTCGCAAGCTACTCCTGCCCAAATTTTTCTGATATCAACCGATTCTGACAAAAATTCAAACTGACAATAATTTGTCTTGACAAGATTTTTTCTGAATTAATTTGTTTGGTCATTTAATATTCATGCAAATAACTGTTTTAGATTTATATTAAACTGTAAACAATCGGGGATTGTGTTTGATAGTATCGAACTTACGATTTTAGCAAACTGAACCCCGAACTTACCTTAGACATGATTTCCCCAAACAAAACTTTGGGTAGGTACTAACTGGACAGGATATCCATCCCGGTGGACTGGAAAAAAAATCAAATCTAGTCAAATCAAAAAACAAAAAATTGTATCATATATAAAATCGTATGGGACATTGAGTTTGTTAAGACCAAAATTTAAATTTTCCGAACTGGATACTAAAAATCTGGGGTGGATATCATCTGGTCAGGTTGATCGCCACCTCAGTGGCCCTAAAAAACGAAGTTTACCCAAAATTAAAGACAATTTTTTTTCTTACATAAATTCTATGGGAAATTGGGTTAGATAGGACCGAAATTGCGATTTTTAACAAACCTAACCCCGAAACCTTGGCTGAGCACCCTTGATTCAGGGGTAGGTACCCCTGGCCCAGGTGGATACCCACCTGGATGGCCTGAAAAATTTTAAAAATGTTTGACGCTACTGTCATATACCCCCCCCCCCAAAAATCGGACCTACTGTCATATACCCCCCCCCCCAAAACCGACTTTTGTGGTAGTGTCTAAAAACCATTTTTATGCAATAATTTTGCCATAAAGGGACCAGAAAAGCAGTTTAAAAGGGATTATGGGCTGTATTGGGAGGGAAGGGAATAATACAGGGGCCACTTTTTTTTGCTGCTTCACCATGTTTTTCAACTCGGGCTGTGCCAACTCGGGCCCCCTGCCCGAGTTCAACTCGGGCCCCCTGCGCCCCCTTCGGGGGCGCAGGGGGCTTGGGGGCTTGGAGTTGAGAGTTGAGAAAGAGACCCAGCATCCAAAAATTCAGCCTAGCACTCAAAATGTGCTAGGCCTATGAGTAAACCCGCGAGGTCCACCCCGCTGATGGGTTGGTCATGAAAAGTACTTATACTTATGCCTGCACCACAAGTTCCTGGGTTTGAAAGCACCCTTAGACGCTCAGAGAATTAATACTCTAAGGATCCCAACCATCTCGAGAAGTGGCCCCTGTATTATTCCCTTCCCCTCCCAATACAGCCCGCAATCCCATTTAAATTGCTTTTCTGGTCCTTTTATGGCGAAATTATTGTGTAAAAATGGTTTTAGGCATTCCTAAAAAAGTCGGTTTTGGGGGGGGGGGGTATGACAGTAGGTCGATTTTTGGGGGGGGGGGTATATTACAGTAGCGCCAAATGTTTAATCAAAAAAAACGACAGGAATTCCTTTTACTCTCTCGCCCAAAAACGCGTTTTTTCAATTCGTATCAATGGTTTTGGGTAGATATTTTAGTCTAAAAATGGGTATCCAGGTACTCTATATTTTTTGACTATAAGGATGGGTATCATGGTTTTGGTCAAAATTTTGTCATTTTTTCTTTTTAGCTGAAAAAAGCACGCTATCTAATATGAAATCGTGTGGTGACTTACGTTCGATAAGACCGAAACTTCGAGTTCACCCACTCGACCCCGAAAATCGGGGTAGGTACCCATGGTCCAGGTGGATATCCATTTACGGGCGTTAAGCGAATTGATCCTCACCGAATTGATCCATACCGAATAGGTCCATACACGAATTGACCCACACATGAATTGGTCCGAACTTTTCAAATTCGTTGAGAAATTTTGCGGGAATTTAAATTTTTTAGTCTGAACCAACCAACCGAGTGGTCGTCCACTTTGATCAAAAAAATTTTACGTTATTCATGTTCCAAAATTTATTTTCTGGACCAATTCGGACACGCTGAAGATGGTATGATAATAGAAAAAAAAGGTTTTGTGTGGTATTTTTTGAGTATTGAGAGACAATTGATTTTTACGAAAACTCGATTGCACCAAAACTCAAAAAATACTCGAGAAAACGGCGTTTTACCGTTATCAAACCATCTTCAGCATGCCCGAATTAGTCTAGAAAATATGTTTCGGAACCCGAAAAAGAAAACAAAAAGTTGCTCCAAGTGGACGACCAACTGGTTTGGTTGGTACAGACTAAAGAATTTAAATTCCCGGAAACACTTTCAACGAATTTGAAAAGTTTGGCCCAATACGTATGTGGACCTATTCGGTATGGATCAATTCGTGAGGATCGATTCGCTTAACACCCGTAAATGGATATCCACCTGGACCAGGGGTACCCATTTCAGGTTTTGGGGTCTGGGTAGGTGAAATAGGGGTTTTTGTTCTATCAAACCCAATTCACCACACGATTTTACGTATGATAAGACGATTTGTTTTTGAATCTGACTCAATTTTTTTTCAGGCCATCCAAGTGACCCTTTTCGGTCGAAAAATCAAAGATGTTGAACATAGTTTAGAATACTGGGGCCTACCGCATAAATAACTCTGGTATGCATGTTTTTTCATGCATCCAGAGTCGCTTTCGAGTGATTTGTGTCTAAGGTATGTGGGTGTGCGCATCTCAACTCCAAGCCCCCAAGCCCCCTACGCCCCGAAGGGGGCGCAGGGGGCTTGAGAGTTAGAGATGCGCGCACTCACTTACCTTAGACATGATTCCGAGTAGTACTCTTGATCATAAAATGCATATAGAGTCTCTTTTGCCACGACCCATGTTGAAAAACATGGTAAGACAGCCGAAGAATGGACAAAAAATTGACTTAAAAGTGGCCCCTATTGTTCCCTTCCCCTCCCAATACAGCCCATAATCTCTTTAAAATTGCTTTTCCAGCCTTTTACGACAAAATTATCACTTAAAAATGATATTTAGATACTCTGAAAAACTTGATTTTTGGGGGGGGGGTATAAGCCAGTAGGTCGATTTTTGGGGATGGGGTATAAGAAAGTAGCTTTCTTGGGGGGTGGTATAAGCCAGTAGCGTCCGGTAAACAGTACGCTAGCACTTAAATGTACTGTTAGCGTACAGTATGCCAAACAGTAGGTGTAGGTGTGGGTATGTTTTATTACAAGTGTAGGTGTGATATAGGGTGTGGTTCATTTTAAGTGTAGGTGCACAGTATGTTTAATTTCAAGTATACGTGTAGGTTTAGGGTATGTTTACTTTTTGGTGTTAATGCAGGTGTAGGGTTAGATAGTAGGTGTACAGGGTGTCTCAAAATTACGTTAACATTTTCAAACTCGATATTTTCGTTCAAATTTCAGTTTTTCTTTTTCGTTTATTCATATGATACGCTTGTTTTATCAGTTGCGTCCCATTCGCTGATTGGTCTTCGAGTTTATCCATTGAATTAATTTCTGGCGCTCTATTTTTAACATTTTACGTGCACGCTCGAGATCGGTTTATCAAATTAATTTCTATCAATTTGCAGATACTGCTGCAGACAAGGAAGGGGAGCTACGCGCCGGTTTCGTCCTTCTTTGTCATCTAGGTCCTGGGTTAGTGTGAATCTGCAGCTATCGAAGTGGCAAGGCGAGCGGTCAGAAATGTGGTTCGTCAATTCAAAGGAACTGGCGCTAATCACTGTAGGTGTTATTTTCGGAAACACTGCTCTGGATGCAGGAAAAAGCATGCATACCAGAGTTTATTTATGCGGTAGGCCCCAGTATTCAAAACTATGTTCAACATCTTCTTGTTAGTGGGCCGTGTGTGATTAGTGGCCCCTTTTATTCCCTCCTCCTCCCTATACAGCCCTTAATCCCTTTAAAATTCAAAAGGCGCCAATTTAAAATTTTCAAATTTTGACTAAAAACCATGATCCCTGGGCTTCCCTATAAAATAGACAATTAGAGAAAACGACAATCACTAATAAGGACAAAAAGACAGGGACTTCTATACACTCAAATCAGTCTTCTGTTCCCAAAAGAACAATTTGGCTTTTAAGGATGTTTTAATTAGGGTTGGGTAATTAGCCGGGTAAAATCTTTTTGGGTAAAATCTCGGGTATTTACCCGGGTATTTACACGGTATTTACCCGAAAAGCGGGTAAAATCTTTTTATTTCCATAACCAACTTTTATTCGAGAAATCATAACAAATCAATCAAATTCATGCATAAACAATTCAAAATCATCGTTAACAGTGTTAGTTTCCTCGATTTCTTCAATTTCGCTAATTCCTAATCGCTAATCGCTAATTTCGCAATTTCGAAAGAAACGCTAAAAACGAAAAAAGTGCAGTGAAACGCATAAAAATTGTTGGATAAAACGGAAATATGCCACGAAAAAGTGCCACGTTTTTGTGAAAAAGTGCCACGTTTTTTCGATTCTAGTCAAGAAGGCGAAAAAGCGCGACGTTTTAATGAAAAAGTGCCACGTTTTTTTTCAAATTTGCCTAGTTTTGCACAGATATGCCTGGTTTTATTGGTCGCTTTGTTCAAAAGGACATATCAATAGCAAGCTAATGGTAATATTCAAAATTTCAGGTCTAGATCATTAATTTGTCTAAGAAACCTTATTGTCAGAAAACGTGGCAGATTTTCACAAAAACGTGGCACTTTTTCACTAAAACATGGCACTCTTTCACTGAAACATGGCACTTTATACAAAACGTGGCAGATTTTCACTAAAACGTGGCACATTTTCACAAAAACTTGGCACTTTTTCACTAAGACGTGGCACTTTTTCACTAAAACGTGGCACATTTTCACAACAACGTGGCACTTTTTCGCCTTCTTGACTAGAATCGAAAAAACTTGGCACTTTTTCACTAAGACGTGGCACTTTTTCACTAAAACGTGGCACATTTTCACAACAACGTGGCACTTTTTCGCCTTCTTGACTAGAATCGAAAAAACGTGGCACTTTTTCACAAAAACGTGGCACTTTTTCTCCAAAACGTGGAATTTTTACGTATTGTCCAAAAATTGTTATGCTAAGACTAAAACAGTTTCTGGCTTCTGAATTCGCTTTGAGACAAATCAAATTAAAACAAAAATTTGTAAAAATATAGTATTTTTTGCAAAATACTTAGTGAAGATGTTACCCGATTTCTGTACTACGGGTAAAATCTCTGGGTATTTTCCGGTAAATACCGGGTATTTACCCGGGTAAATACCTGGGTATTTACCCATTGTCCAACCCTAGTTTTAATCATACTTTCGTGAAACAAAATGATAGATCGACACAGAATTAAAAATTAGGCTATACCTACACCAACACAGTGAACCCTTCACGTGCTAATAAACCAAAAACATCCAGCCTGCATTTATTCAATTCAACGGATAACGAATGGTGCATGCAAACATAGGAGACTTTGCTTTCGATCCTTTGCTCTTTCCTATGGTAAAGTCAACGACGACGTCTCTCCGGTGTTCTATCACGCCTCCTGAAAATATTTCGCATTAAATAATTGAGCTGCTTTTCTTAGGATTTTTTCTAGCTGATATTCTGATATTCATGACCAAAATTTTCGAGCAAAGACCTCGACTTAAAGTATTAGGTTGCTCATTAAGTTCGGTTATTTTCAACTTTTTTGGCCGAATATTTAAATTCTGATATTCAATACTTAGTGGTCTGGTAGGGCAACGGTGAATTCATCGAAAGGTCTGATAATTAGTGGTCCAAAAAATTCAGAATATTCAAATTCTCGCCAAAACAAAACTTCGCATTAATGTTATGTCATCATTATGTTTTTATGCTTATTTATTCACTCATGCACGGCTTTTCAAGCCGCTCACTTTGCCTTAATGAAATTTTTTGCGGGAGATTAAAACTCCTCAAATTTGACTAGAAAAATTTGTTTCGGACTTCATATGGTTTCTAGTTTTGTAAATTCTGTATTTTAAAAATTTGATCGTTATTTTCTGAAAGGGGAAATTTCCAGCTTTGTTTAGGTGTATCACTCAACGTATCACTGTATCACTCATTAACTCATCATCTGTAATGCAAACGTCCACATCTACACGCAATAATAAGTTTCATTTTGACTTTTTGCCGTGTATTTGACCTGAATTCTGGATTTTCTTCATGCCTGTACTCAAAATTTTTACGGTCAAAGTTGAAAATCTTGTCTCTTTGACCTAGGCCTCTTTCAATTTCACGTCAAATGAGCTAATAATAAAAATTAATTGAAAAATTAAAAATTTTTTTGAAAAATCGATGGTGTCAGTGGGTGGGGTCGAACTCGTGACCTCCCTTTTTCCGTCTAAAATCCTTCGACAACAAGCTTGACCGCTGCGCCATGCAGACACGGCCAACAACTCAAATCGAACAATTTTGGTCCATTTGAAAAGCCGTGTCATGCGTAACATTCTCCCTTCTATACGAAATATAATGAGAAATTTTTTTTGCAGGAGTTTGAACATTTTCATTTTTTCGCATCACATAACAAAACCAAAAAAGTTAAATTTTTGGCGATTTTATGACTTTATTATGAGTAAACCGACCAAAATTATCTGAGTCCCACATATAATAATTCGAAAACTCGATCAAAAAAAGTTGAAAATTACCAAACTTATTGAATAACTCGATATTCAAAATTGCAGAAGAATTACTTCTCTCTGTCCCTGTCATCTGTCCTGTGGCGTTCCTCCCTTACGCGACTGTCCCGGTAGATCGTGATTCCTCATCCCTATGGCTTCTGCGCTCCCTATCTTTATCCTTGCTGTCATCACGGTGCTCTGATGACCGATGATGGTTGGATTCCTCACGGCTTCTTTCCTTGTCTCTGTTACTGCTGTTATGCTCACTTTTAGAATCGCTTCGCTCTTTGGAATGTTTGCTTATTTCTTCCTTATCATCAGAACTTTTCTTTTTTTCCTTTTCTTTCTTGTGCTTGTCTTTTGAAGAGTTAGATCGCTTGCTCGCCGATCTTGCCAGCTTGTCATCCATTTGTAGGGTCAGTTTCTTTCTATAGTTGGATATTTCTTCGTCTACGTTTTTGCAGTTATCTGACTCAAGTTCATCCTGGAGTTTCACAACCTTCACCTTAACAGAAAAGATGTTAATGAGAATGCAAATTGACAGCACGTCATTTACCTCAATATCTCTGAGCATTTTCCGACGCTCCTCTTCATTTTCCTTAGAGTTATTGCTACTTTCAGCCAACTGCTCTTCAATATCTTTGTTATTGGAATCGGTGTACAAACAAATTATTTCTGCATCTTCATCATCTTTTTTCCTGTGTCCGTGATCTGCATCATTTTTGACGACGAATGGAGTGACGACATCTTGCGGAGTGTCCCATTTGCTTGATTCTATGGAATCCCACTTGCTCACCGATATTGTCGGCTCAGCTTCTGTGTCCACCTTAAGTATTTTTATTATTTATGTAGCTATGTGAAAAACTTAAATTCACTACTTGACTCCATACTGATTCTTTGAACATAGGATTTTCACTAGGAGGAACAGTCCTACTGCCTAAGTTTTCAGTCCGAAAATCGTCATCGAGTGGAAGACCGTCAATATCTGCAATGTCTTCCGCCAGGGGCTCTCCATCCAAGTCGTCACCATCATCACTACCCTGTTCACTGCCATTAGGCTGAAAATAACTTGTTTCGGACATCAGCATTTTCAAAGTGCTCCATACCTTGGTCAATCCCAAAAATATATTTTGCATATTAATTAACACATCTGTCGGATAGAGAGCGTTATCCTCCCACATTCTGAAGCACAGCATTACCCTCGAGCGGAACTGCTCAGCCTTGAGCCTGCTTGCAATACCCTCTAGCGTCTCGTTGAGCACCACAAATACTTTCTGAAGCACATCCCCAAAGTATTGACGAAAGTAGAATACGTCGCGCAACCTTGCTCCGCAGTTCGCCAAAATATCAGATATGAGATAGACACGGGCAATCTATAAATAAGTTTTTAGTATTTTCCCGATGGCAAAGTACAAACTTTTTTGTGAAGAGGAGTTTCCCTTATGCACAATGCTTCGTAGATGCACTGAACAATCTCTTTAGCGCAATCTGCATGCTCAACACACCACACCATAGCATCTCCAACAGAGTTTTTCTCGGGTACCAGATTTCTCAGAACTTCTTCAAATGCTTCTCTGTCCCTGTCTTCTAGAATTCCTCGGTGTTTCTTTGGATCGCTCTTTTCGGCTTTTTCATCATCACTTCCACTGTTGCTGGAGTCTCTGGCACGGCGCTTTTTCAAAGATGACATCTTAAAATGTATGCATAATCAAAATAACCGGAATGTCAGTTGTTGAGAAAAAAATAAACCTTCTCATAGCGTATTGTTCCTCTTCGAGCTGGCACATAGGCGGTATCATAGAGCTGAGGGGGCATCCCGTTTTCGAACAAAGAGTGAGGCGGTGGCTCCCACCAAGATCCGTCTGTAATAATAATAATAGCTTTTAACCAAATCTTTAACAAACAAATTTAGATGATTACTTTCAAACATTCGGAACCTCTCCAATCTCCACTTCAATTTGTCTTCACCTTGCAATATGGAGTATAGCTTCCATCGGTAATAGACATGCGTAGGATGATGGTTTTCGAAGAGAAACCTTGAAAGATTGTTAGTTACGTGTCTTCAAACGAAGCCGAAAATGAGATGTCGCACCTGTACATCGCATTGTTCCTTTCTCTAGCCATAATGATTGCTTCGAATAATGGACCTTCACGTACAAGATACTCCACTACTCGGTGAATGAGCATTAATAAAGCCCTGAAAAAATATATCAAGGGGTGCCAATTACGTTTTGCTTTCCAAGAATTATCACAACCTTTGACAAGCCATTAATTTTTTAACAAACGGCTTGCATGGGTTAGACTAAGTCAGCCATACGAAGATTAGTACATGGCAAACCAATTTTCACATCGGTTTTATAGTAATTACTCATGCCTACCAGTATCGACGGCCAAAGATCAAAACGCAAATAAAAACTTTATTTCGGATAAGATTAACAAAAAAGTGGCATTATTTGCTGCAAGAGCTCTGCAAAATTTAGCACAAAAACGTCAAAATGTGAAGTAAGTCGGAAAATAATTTGATTCATACTTTTACTTTTTCGTGCTACATTTTGCAAACATATTGCAACAAATGATACGTCGTTAGAAAAAAGAGTTGCAGGTCTACCTTATAGTGTTATCACCTTTGAAAAGATTGTTTAAATATTTACCTTTTTGACTAAAAGAAAAAGAGACGGTACTTTTCAGCTAAAAGACGGCCCTTTTCAGTCAAAATACGGCATTTTTCAGTTGCCACCAGAAAAATATCGGCGAAAGAGTCGCAAGTTAAGGTAAAAAATGTAAAACTAGAGGAGGTAGCCTTATAACAAGAGTCGACCGTATGAAAAAAGTCGCCCTATCCTATATTGGGTTCCGATTCTCGAACTTGTTGCCCCTGTTGCTTTTTTTCAAAATTTTTTACGTAAAAAACCAGCTCTACTGTGGTATACATAGACTTGAATATGTATAGACTTGTATAGACTTAAAAAAAATTTTGAAAAAAAACAGGGACCAAGTTCAAAAATCGGTACCCAATATAGGATAGGGCCAAAAAGTAATGAGTCAGAAAAAAGATGGCCAAGAATACCGGGTAGAGCTTCTTGAAAGCCCTGTACATTAAAGTTTTCCTCTCAACCTTTCACGCTTTTTCCAACAACTTTTGTTCATGCACCGTGAAAAATGTTTCGTAGAAAATAAAGCTGGACTCACCTATCAGAAACCTGAACCACACGCACAACTGAATTAGAAATCATCTACAACAAAAAGCTGCTCCGATTAGTTGATGTTAAAGAGTCCATTAAGCGTGCAATCAAATGCAAAACCTTTTGGTAGTCTTCCACCAGCGCTGGATTGTCAGGAGGCAAAGGAGCGTTCAGGCGTGGAAGATCTCCATATTTTCTCAAAAACTCTCGAAGATCGCTTGTTATCGGCTTTGCATTAAATGGCAATCCAGAGGGAGGATCCGGCATAGCTAACTCTCGCAAAGGAATCGGCACGTAGAATGGCTGTAAGAAAATTGTTGTCAAACGATTTAACTAAACATTCTCATTCACCAACCACTGGAGGAATTGGCACAGGCCTTGCCCAAGACACACGCAGTTCGGAACCCTTGACTTTCTCCCCAGACATGGCACACCAAGCTCGCTCTGCATCATTTCTAGATATAAAGGCAATGAAACCACAGAGGTGATCACGACGACGTTCTTCGTCATTGCGTGGATAGAGGATCTTGGCAGAGGCAAGAGGACCAAAAGAACCAAAAGTTTCATATAAATCTTCCATTTGAATCTTAAATCAACGAAAAGGGTCAGTTTTCATCAATGATTTTACAAAATTACTGCCATCTGACTGTGGATGGTGTCTTCGAAAAAATAAGGTAACATGATTTTATCAAAAAGCCCAGCCACATTCAGACATCATCACTGTCAGAAAGTTAAAAAAAAGTAGACACAGAAAATTTCAAACGACACATATGAAGAACTGCATCCGAAAACTTACATCCAGCGCCATGTTGCAGACATAAAGATTGGTTGTCGACGGATCATCTTCAAACTCAGACACTCCAGAGGTTAGGTATGGATTGTCAAGAGGGGAGCAATTCTGTCAATTGCTTCATTGTCTGCACCCAGTTTCTCTTGTAGTTGTTGCCGAAGACCTTTGCGCTCTTCCCTCATTTGTTGGACCCTAGAAATTAACACACAAAATAAATATTATTTTTTCCCAAGCAACAAGCTCACTGTTTCAGCTCTTCCTTGAAAATTTCCAAATTTGTCATCCTATTGCTTTGAACCACTTTCTTGGCACCTGGCTTTGGAGGACGATTAGGTGGAATTTTGTTTTGGTTCTGACTGGCTTCATGCATGATTTTCCGAGCTGTCTCTTCAGCTATTTTCTTCGCCTTTTCAATATTCTGTGGCGTTTGAAGGGGCTTGTTTTGTATCGGCACTGGTTTGTAAACCGATGGTAGACTTCCCACTGAAAATATATAATATAGGATGCAGACTTACAAATAGGGCACTTCATGGGAAAAAATATGAAAAATCCACTTGATTTATTAGCATTCACAATATCCCCTCGAATAAAAGTTTTGGGGACATGTTTGCCAGATCCATCCTCAAATGTTTGCTGAAATTCTTCCAGTGCTTCTTGCAGACGTTGCTGTTCCTCCTCCTCCTGTAAAAATTAGTAGAAAAAAATTAAACATCTACGAGAAACGCAAAGCCACCTACTTTTTTCTTTTTTAGTAGCTTATCCATCGTGCTGTGACTGTCGTATCACTACGCAATAACAGAGACCTGTAAATTACAAAAAGAGTCATAAACTTTTATTGTTGACATAAAATCACACCACGACAAAACTACACATTTTCTGTGGCCCATACGGATTTGGTTAAGCCTCAGTCACAGTGAGTGAGGATTTTTTGCTGACCCCTGACTCGGAAATGGCCACAACTTTTTTTTTAATTTTCGAAAATTTTTTTTGTTGTTGCCATCTGGTAGCTGAGATTCAGGGCTTCAAATATGCTATTGATAAAGCAGATGTTGTTTAAAAAATGTGAAAAAAAATCGAATGAATCCTCACTCGGATCCTCACTCGGAGCGAGTGAGGATTCATTCGATTTTTTCCACATTTTTTAAACAACATCTGCTTTATCAATAGCATATTTTGTAGTTCTGAATCTCAGCTACCAGATGACAACCAGGGTGGCCAGATGTCCTGCTTTAGCAGGAATTTCCTGCTTTTTGGTTTTGAAATCTGCTTTTTGACAGTGAAAAAGCAGGAATTTTATAGGAATTTTATGTTAATTCCTGCTTTTTGCAGATTTTTTGTTTCAAATCCTGCTTTTCGACATCAAAATCCTGCTTTGAAGGTTTTGCATCTGGCCACCCTGGCACCAACAAAAAAATTTTCGAAAATTAAAAAAGTTGTGGCCATTTCCGAGTCAGGGGTCAGCAAAAAATCCTCACTCATTGTGACTGAGGCTTTAGCGAAAAAGCTGAAACGTGCCACGAATCGAAATCGGCGTCAAAATCTTACTCAAAGATATTTTTCGCGGCAACTTTTGGCTTTATCATAAAGTGAATCAGTGCATGCCATTATCTGCGCAGAGCGCATCAACTTTATCGTTATCTCGATAACGCGAAGCAAACGTTCCAGCTAAAAAGCAAAAATATTTTCAAATTGGCGCTTTATGAAACAATCATTTCGCAAAACACCAGTCTCATGCTTTTTCTGCCTACTGTCTTTTGCTTGCTCGATCTCTGATGTCATATTTCCCGCCCCTTTTTCTGTTTGTGCTCTCTGACTTGTTTTCAGCACACGAGGTTCTAGAGACTATTGTTTGTGTGCCTCGCCTCCAACCCATTTATAGTTGGAAAGTGGTGTCTTTCCAACTGTGTGTCCTCCGGTCTTTGATGATTCATCGGGAGGGACGCACACACACACATAAACATATTTGCTCGACCTTTTCCTTCCATTCACTTCTTCCTTAGGATTTCATCATCGCTTGTTGTGTGTTGTTTAAAAGCAATAATATTCATGTCTTTTTCAGCCAAGAACTTTTTAATGTCAGAAAACAACGATCCAAACCTCGGAGCAGGAGGATACAGCATTGGTAGTGAGGACGAGGTGAGTAAAACCAACTATTTCAACAGTTTTTTTATAATTTGTCATCCCACCACCAGCAATAGATTAGATTGTTCTAGTTTCGATAAGGAGTTGTTGCGAGCTCAATTATTGTTTATCGATTTAGTTATCCACTGGCTGGCAGACTCAAGACTTCAATATTCTTGACTACGTGGGAGCTGACGACACAGTAGGCGATTTTGACCTGGAACAAGAGCGCAATAGCCAAGGACACGAAGACTTGGACGATACAATGCGTGAAAAAGACCGCTATTACTCGGCACTGCAATACAACAATGTGGTCTTGGCCCCGACCAGTTTGGTGAGTCATATTTTTATAGGTTACTCTCAGGTATGAGCACGGGTGTGTTGTAAAAAATTAGGCGGGTGTGAAACTGGGTAATAATGACTGGGTAATGTTAGCGATGATCTGATATTTAGTTGGTCCATCTTGCTATGCCTGTGACTGAATTTTTTCAATTATTAGAAATCGCCGGTTACATGGCTCAGGGGTCAGGTTAGAGAAATACCTTAAAGGAGGGGTGAACGGCCAGTTCCCGACGCTTTTTTAACTGCCAGTTCCCGACGCTTTTTTAACTGCCAGTTCCCGACGGCCAGTTCCCGACGCTTTTTTCTCGTTACAGTCCCTAACACTAGGCAAATAGTTCTTTGTCCCTAGAATACCTCCCACTTCTTCAAAATCTCTGTAATTACCCTTTTTTAGGCTTAGCCCTTAGGCTCAGGCAGGTTAGGCCAGCGTATGTTAGCCGGAACTACCTCACTTCCACCCCTAACTTTTTCGCCAGCTTTGAGGCCTAAAACGTGAAGAAAACGTCGGGGATTGGCCGTCGGGAACTGGAAGCTCAAAAAAGCGTCGGTAACTGGCAATTAAAAAAGCGTCGAGAACTGGCCGCTAGAAAAACCATCGGGAACTGGCCGTCAGGAACTGACTTCGTCGGGAAGTGGCCGTACTCCCATAAGGAGAAAGTCTCGACACAAAAGAATTAATACTAGTTTTTTTGTTTTTAAAATGTGGTTTTTAGACTCTTGGTTTAAAATGCAGAGTGATCAGGTGGAGGAGATAACTTCATATTCGTGTTCCTCGACCCCGATTTCATGAAAAAGCCGCGCGTTTTTTTGATTCTGAGAAAAAAAATTTTGGCGCTACTGTAATATACCCCCCCCCCCCCCAAAATCGACCTACTGTCATATACCCCCCCCCCCCAAAAACCGACTTTTTAGGGATGGTCAAAAACCATTTTTACACAATAATTTCGCCATAAAAGGACCAGAAAAGCAATTTAAATGGGATTGCGGGCTGTATTGGGATGGGAAGGGAATAATACAGGGGCCACTTCTCGAGATGGTTGGGATCCTTAGAGTAATAATTCTCTAAGCGTCTAAAGGTGCTTTCAAACCCAGGAACTTGTGGTGCAGGCATAAGTATAAGTACTTTTCATGGACCAAGCCCATCAGCGGGGTGGACCTCGCGGGTTTACTCATAGGCCTAGCACTTTTTGGGTGCTATGCTGAATTTTTGGATGCTGGGCCTCTGGCCGGCCTTGTAGAACGAGGGAAAAGCTCTTCGGCGAAAAAATAAAGATGTTGAACATAGTTTTGGATACTGGGGCCTACCGCATAAATAACTCTGGTATGCATGCTTTTTCATGCATCCAGAGTCACTTTCGAGTGATTTGTGTCTAAGGTATGTGGGTGTGCGCATCTCAACTCCAAGCCCCCAAGCCCCCTGCGCCCCCGAAGGGGGCGCAGGGGGCTTGAGAGTTAGAGATGCGCGCACGCACTTACCTTAGACATGATTCCGAGAAGTACACTTGATCATAAAATGCATATAGAGTCTATTTTGCCACGGCCCGAGTTGAAAAACATGGTAAAGCAGCTAAAAGAAAGTGGCCCCTGTATTATTCCCTTTCCTCCCAATACAGCCCGCAATCCCATTTACATTGCTTTTCTGGTCCCTTTATGGCAAAATTATTGCATAAAAATGGTTTTTAGACACTCCCAAAAAGTCGGTTTTTGGGGGGGTGTGGTATATGACAGTAGGTCCGATTTTTTGGGGGGGGGGTATATTACAGTAGCTTTTTGGGGGGGGGGGTATATGACAGTAGCGTCAAAATTTTTTTAAACCACAGGGGCATATCATCGGGTTTTTAGTCAAATTTTGAAAAATTAAAATTGGCGCCTTTGAATTTTAAAGGGAATAAGGGCTGTATTGGGAGGGTAAGGGAATGAAAGCGGGCTACTTTTACGGCAAAACGTTAGAAATTAAAATTTTCGTATACTTCGACTGCCTCACCATGTTTTTTAACTGGCCGTGGCAAAAAGAGACTCTATAACGCATTTTATGATCAAGAGTTCTTCTCGGAATCATGTCTAAGGTAAAGGAGTAGGGATGCAATTAATGCTCGAATTAGTCCTAAAGCCCTCAAAATGTAAAAAATATTAACTATAGAAGGCTCAAAATAGCCTGTAGAATAACGTGATTTCAAATTGGCGCTTCAAATAGGCGTAAACATAGAGTTGCTGAATGGATAATTATCCGGACAATTATCCGGATAATTATCCGGCTATTTATTCGTAATAAGCCGACCATATAAAATACGGCTAATTATAATTATGTCGCTCAGAAACAAATAGTTGTTCGAAATGTTGTTGTCCTGATATGGGTTTTTTCATTTCGAACCCTGGATTAGCATCATCAATAATTATATCATAATATCATAATTTATAAATTTCTTCAAAAAGTGCCTTAAAAATCGAATTGCAATCAGGGATGAGAAATTATGGTTAACTAGACCTAGTTTAGGCCTTTCTTTAGGCCTAAAATAGGCCCGCGCCAATTTGAATTAGACTTAGGCCTAAATAGGCCTATCTTAGGCCTAGGCCTTATTTTAGGCCTATTTTTTTGGCGGGAATTTGAAATACATTTAATTTTTAAAACGATTTTTTTGCTTTCGGCAATTTTTTATTTTTTCGCTCAGAATTTCACCCTGGAGTGGACAAAAGGCACTGAAAGTTAGTTTTTCAGAGGTTTACCAAAGGAGCTAAATATTTTTCTACTATTTATGGGTATTCGCTAGAGTTGTAGAAATTCCCGGAAAAATAGAAAACCCGGGAATATTCCCGGGAACATTGGGAATATTCCCGGAATATTGAACTGGTGCACAATATGCGCCACATTTTTTTTTCTTGAAAAATGCCTTGGTCCCCCCTGTTGTTTTGAAGGTCCTCCCTGTCCATTGGAGTTATGATAATATTGTGATCATGGTGATTATGGTTAACATGATCACCCTGAACATAGTCACCAGAATATTCCAATATAGGGGAAATTACCGGGAAACCCGGGAATATTCCCAATGTTCCCGGAATATTCCCATTGTACAACCCTAGTATTCGCCATCTATCTCGGCGAATCAATTATTTGCAACATATTTTTATGAATTTGTCAATTTTAGCACCGTATTCGTGTTCAGCATGTTCGATTTACTTGTAAAACTGCTCTTAAAGGTATAACATTATCTTAAAATTCAAATTCCTCTCGAGACAAAAAAACATGTAAACTTCTCAGAAAATTCAATATTTGAATCATTTTTGTCTCGAGAGTAATTTGAAATTTTACGATAATGTTAGACCTTTAAGAGCAGTTTTACAAGTAAATCGAACATGCTGAACACGAATACGGTTCTAAAATTGACAAATTCCTAAAAATATGTTGCAAATAATCGATTCACCGAGATAGATGGCGAATACCCATAAATGGTCAAAAAATGTTTACCTCCCTTTGATAAACCTCTAGAAAACTAACTTTCAGTGGCTTTTGTCCACTCTAGGGTGAAATTCTGAGGAAAAAAATGAAAAATTTGCGAAAAGCAAAAAAAAATCGTCTAAAAATTAAATGTATTTCAAATTCCCGCCAAAAAAATAGGCCTAAAATAGGGGTAAAACGGAATTTTGCAGCTAATTCTCGTAATTTTGCAGCTAATTCTCGTAATTTTGCAGCTAATTCTCGTAATTTTGCAGCAAATCCTTGTAATCTTGCAGCAAATATGAGTGAATTTTGCGGGAATTCGAATTTCCTAGTCAAAAGATGACTTGGATCGCTCAGAATCCCAGCCCGGAGTGGTCAGAAGCCCCTGAAAGTTGGTTTTTTGGGGGTTACTAAAGGGGGGGTAAACTTTCGAGAAAAATCGATTTAGCGGATCAGATTTCGGGTCCGATCGGCTTAATCGCTCAGAATTTCAGGTTTATGACGGTTTGGAGTGGTTCAGTGTGGAGTTGTGGGCAATTAAGCCGATCGGACCCGAAATCTGATCCGCTCAATCGAATTTTCGCAAAAGTTTACTCCCCCTTTAGTAAACCCCCAAAAAACCAACTTTCAGGGGCTTCTGACCACTCCGGGCTGGGATTCTGAGCGATCCAAGTCATCTTTTGACTAGGAAATTCGAATTCCCGCAAAATTCACTCATATTTGCTGCAAGATTACAAGGATTTGCTGCAAAATTACAAGAATTAGCTGCAAAATTACGAGAATTAGCTGCAAAAAAAATTAGCTGCAAAATTACGAGAATTAGCTGCAAAATTCCGTTTTACCCCTAAAATAGGCCTATTAGGCCTAGGCCTAAGATAGGCCTATTTAGGCCTAAGTCTAATTCAAATTGGCGCGGGCCTATTTTAGGCCGGTTGATGTATTTGAAAAAAGGCCTAGTTAACCATAAATTCTCATCCCTGATTGCAATAGAAGACTAATCAACCTTTTTTGGATGGGTCTTTTTCCCTTTTCCATTTCGATTTGCGGGGAATTTTATGAAGGAAGTTAGAGATTCTGATGTTGATGGTGCTAATCCAACTATTTATTCTACGTAAATTTGTATGAGATCGTAACACCGAGTTGCCGACAAATATGGCTCAAAAACCACATTTAAAAAACAAAAACCAAGATTAATCCTTTCGTGTCGAGAATATCTCCTTACAGGAGATATGGTTTTTGCGCGTAGTGGTATGACGAAAATTTGAATTGGCGGGGGACACTTCTCTTTGGTCTCTCCCTGTACCAGTGTTTTCAAAAAATGGAATAAAAATGGAATATTCTATCCGAAAATGGATTCATTCCATTCCACCCTCAAAATATAATGGAAATAAAATTCCATTTCATTTTAAGACAAAATGGAATGGAATAAAAATTCTATTCCATTTTGACCCGGAAATGGAATGGAATTTTAATTCCATTGCATTTTGAGAGTGGAATGGAATTCCATTCCATTTCCATTATGGTATATGGAATATTCCATTCCATTTTTAATGTAATGGAACTGTTTTTTTCAATCAATATGCAGTTGTTTATTCGTTAATGAATTATTACTGCTCCTTATAGGCTTTTAAAATGAGTGCAAAAATGTCCTCTGGTCAAATTTCAGCAAAGAAGCGATCTTATGTCTGGACTACAGTGAATGAGCTTACAGATGAATTTGGCGAAAAGGTCGTGAAATGCAAAGAATGTTCAAAGGTAAAACTTCTCACACTTCATCCGGGCTATCAATTCTTCTACAGGTCTTCACTAATCCGGATGCTACAGCGATTAGTCGTTATCAGAACTTAAAGCATAAATCTGGAGAAAAGAAGGGGAGAAGTATCACAACAGAAGCCGATTCAAACAACAAGTGTGTTTTTCGGCTGATTATTATATGTTATTGTTGCTTTTCAGAAATTCTAATATTCAAAAGGCTTTAGCTGCAGTCATGGCCATTCCAGCAATTTCACTAAACAGCTTTTTGAATTTTTGTGCCGAAGGCTATTTCATGAGCTCAATCCCAACTTTCCGGTAATCTTTTCGCGTAATTTTAACGATGATGTTTCATCTCTGTTAAGTTTCCATCAAGTTTCGCCACATTTAAAATTTTGGTTTTGAATGAAGCTGACCACACGAAAAAGCTGCTGCGCAGACAATTCAAAGGCATGCAACAAAGAAGTTCGCCGCTATTCCATTGTACCCCCCCCAAAAAAGCTATTCCAGTGTACCCCCCCCCCCCAAAAATAATGACCTATTCCATTGTACCCCCCCCCCCAAAAACCAACTTTTTTATATGCCCTCAAAAACCATTTTTATGTAATAATTTCGCCATAAAAGGACCAGAAAAGCCATTTAAATAGGGTTCAAGGGCTGTATTGGGAGGGGAAGGGAATAACACAGGGGCCACTTTTTTTGGCTGCTTTACCATGTTTTTCAACTCGGGCCGTGGCAAAAATAGACTCTATATGCATTTTATGATCAAGTGTACTTCTCGGAATCATGTCTAAGGTAAGTGCGTGCGCGCATCTCTAACTCTCAAGCCCCCTGCGCCCCTTCGGGGGCGCAGGGGGCTTGGGGGCTTGGAGTTGAGATGCGCACACCCACATACCTTAGACACAAATCACTCGAAAGTGACTCTGGATGCATGAAAAAGCATGCATACCAGAGTTATTTATGCGGTAGGCCCCAGTATTCAAAACCATGTTCAACATCTTCAATTTTTCAGCCGAAAAGGGTCTCCCCCCTTCTCCGGCTTTTGGCTTCGAGCCAGAGGCTCAACCATCCAAAATTTCTGCCTTCACCTCCACAGGGGTCCTGGTTTAGGCATAACCACCTCGGGACCCACCCGGCTGGCCCTTGAGAGCCTTTTGAGTACTTATGTATTTGGGTCCTCCACAAGTTGCTGGGTTTGACGTGCCTTCAAACGTATATATTAAGTGGTGGACCCCAAGTTGCTGGGTTTGAGGGTGCCTTAAATCCTTATTTATTAGTGGCCCCTGTTTTGTCCCTTCCCCTCCCAATACAGCCCTTGAACCCTATTTAAATGGCTGTTCTGGCCTTTTTATGGCAAAATTATTACATAAAAATGGTTTTTGAGTGCATATAAAAGAAGTCGGTTTT
Organism: Ditylenchus dipsaci; assembly: GCA_004194705.1. Lineage (NCBI taxonomy): Eukaryota > Metazoa > Nematoda > Chromadorea > Rhabditida > Anguinidae > Ditylenchus > Ditylenchus dipsaci. The sequence continues at coordinate 29,526 of SADC01001002.1, forward strand.
TGGGGGGGGGGGTACAATGGAATAGGTCATTATTTTTGGGGGGGGGGGGGGTACACTGGAATAGCTTTTTTGGGGGGGGGGGTACAATGGAATAGTGCCAGAAGTTCTATCACTTGCGATATTTTGTGCGATAGTTCTCTACAGAACTCATACCTCGGTATATTACATTTTTGGTGCTTTTTCAATTTCAAATAACCAGGAGCTCATTCAAGGGGTGATACTTCACTGATGTGCCAATTCGATGCCCAAGCGCTACTTCCTTGGATTAAGCAAATTGAATGGATCACATACTGGTGCTATGGTACGCTGTGAAGTTGAAACAGGTTCTCGCAAGTTACGGTCTGTCGCTCAAGCAGGTGTATAAAGTAATTACTGAAGGTGGTAGCAACATGGTCAACGCATTCAATTCAGCAATTCTAAGATCGATACTTTGAAATATTGGACAAGCCTTCTCGAATCGGTATTCTATCTCTGCCTGTTCTATTATCTTGGTTTTAAAAACCCGATTTCCAGGAAGCAAGAATCGTGGCAATCTTAGCGCTAGAAGTCTCGACAGTTCCTACATCTAGTGCAACCGGCGAAGCGAATTTTCTCGCAAGCTGGCTTGGCTACAAAAACACACGGAAACAAAACACAGTTCTTGCCCTTAAATTCTCAATTAGTTGTTCATTGTAATAGTTTTGTGAGAGATATTGAATAAAGTATCAGATATAATATGCGAGTATGGTATATGAGAAATAGTACCAGAATAGTAACCATGCCCTCTGAATGATGCCTAAATCTTCCTTATTTCTAATTCCGGGTAGCCGTGTCCTTCAAATATGCAGGAAAAAATGTAGGAAAAACACTGGATAGATAACATAGAACATTTGAAACAGAATTTTTTTATTTTGTTTTGACAATGGAATGGAAAACGGAACATTTCATATTCCATTATGGAAATGGAATGGAATCCCATTCCACCTACAAAATGAAATGAAATTCGAATTCCATTCCAGTTTCGGGTCAAAATGGAATGGAATGCAAATTCCATTCCATTTTGTAGGGGGAATAGAATTCCATTACATTTCTATAATGGAATATGGAATGGCATAAACTGATTTGGTTTGCGAAAAGGCTGAAATATGCCACGAAAAAGCTGAAATATACCACGAAAAAGCTGAATTGTGCCACGAAAAAAAAATATTTATGCCTTTTTCTGTCCAAGACCAACCAAGTTTTGCAATATTTTGCAAGAATTCAAATTTTTTAGTCATGAAATAACTCGGTACGTGACAAAATTTGCTTGCGCCAAAATTTGCTCGGACCAAAATTTGCTCGCGGCCAAAATTTGCTCGCGCCAAAATTTGCTCGCGGCCAAAATTTGCTCGCGGCCAAAATTTGCTCGCGCCAAAATTTGCTCGGACCGAAATTTGCTCGGCCATAATTTGCTCGGTCATAATTTACTCGGATTAATTTTTACTCAACCTTGCAGATTTAACCTCGAGTGTCCAAATGCATCTTAACCGTCCAGATTGAGCCTTGATGGTCTAAACCATCTTCAATGGTCTAGATACTTACTAGGTTCGGTTTGCTTCCATTTCCAGTGACTCATACGACATTTTCACGCCGAAATTGTATTTTCTGGCTAAACAGCCGGACTACTTTCCTCAAACATCCCGATGGCCCTCAACCATCCTTAGTGGTTCTGGACCGACCACAGTGGAAATTTTAGGCAAGAGAGTAGGTACCTGAGCCAAGAGAGTGAGTATCCGAGCCAGGAGAATGGGTGGGTAGGGCAAAATAGTAGGTACCTGAGCAAGAGAGCGGGTATGGCAAGAGGGTAAGTTTCCCAGCAAGAAAGTGAGTGGGTATGGCAGGAGACCGAGTTCCTGAGCCAGGAGAGTGTGTAGATAGGACAGGAACGTAGGCGCTTGAGCTAGGAGAGTGAATGGGTAGGGCAGGAGGGTAGGCAATAGAGTGGGTGGGGTGAGCAGGAGAGTGACCAGGAGAGTGGATTGGTGTTCCAGGAGAGTAGTTAGGCGTTCCAGGAGTGAGTAAGTGTCAACGAAGAGAAAGGTGGTCTGCCAGAAAAGCAAATATGTTTATTGGTAATTAGAGAGTTTTTGATGTTTTGCGTTGGGATATTCTGATTAATTGATATTTATATTTTATTTTTTTAATGTATTAATTTTAACGTTATACTTGAACCTCGACCAAGGCGAGGGCGGTCCGCCGACAGACGGTCCCCCCGAGCTAGTTGAATGATAATGTTCAACTGTAATACCTAATTTTATCGAAACGAAAAAGCTGACCTAATAAGTATGCAGTGAAAGCTACGCTATTTTTAGATGGCACAGTTGCGATCCAAAAATCAACTTCAAAAATCGTTTTTTATTCATACATCTAAGACGAACAACAAAAAACTGAGAGGTTATAACAATTTTTCACTGATCCATAATGAAGTTATGAGTCAAGCCTCTGAGATATTCAATTGAACTTCTTCTTGGTCAGCAAAAGTCAGCAATTCATCAGAGATCAGAGCCGAACCAGTCGCCATCAACTTCAACCTTCCACCAAAACGGTCTTGAACCTTCTTAAACACAATTTTGTCGGCTAGCGAATCTATACGATATAATCCACTTAATTAGAGGAAATTAAATTAGGTATTGTAAGGATATTTAGCCTACCTCTCCAAATCAGCATTTTTCACATCAATGGCAGCGCTGAGGACAAATTTGCGGATTTCGGACTTGTGCACTTGAGTAAGAACTTCATCATCCTCGACCCAACAGTCTCGAAACTTTTTTGAGATCATCCAAGATAGATCGGGCACCAACGACGACAATATGCTTGAGACATGGACACTTGCTCTAAGCCTGCAGTAGGCCTAAACTACAAAGTTAATATAAAAATAATACACAAAAATTACACATTGAGCATGTGCTCCGAATCATCACAAAATATCACTTCGAGGTTGGCTTGATTGATGATCAGGATGGTGGCATCAATTCCAAAAGTGTGGTAGAGTGGCACAAGAACATTTTCATAGACGTAGGTGGCGCGCTCAATGAGAACAATTCTAGTCGGCTCTAGAGTAGATTAAAATAAATAAATTATGGCCCACTGGTTAATCCACCTTGCGCAAAGCCCGCTCAATGTCTTCTGAAAGGTCGATGGCCTGAAAAATATGTAAACTCATGATATCCTTGCAAGTAAGCAAATTATACCTTATCGTACAAATTGCTTATAAGTGATTGGATTGCTGAACACCACTGGAAATTCTCGACCATCATCAGAGTAGCTGTGATCGCTCAAGTCCTCTCTTCTATTCATTTCCTTTCTCAAAAAAAATTATTCAATGAAAAGAGCAACGGTCGAGACAAACAAACAAAGACCATCTTTGTCAGCCAAGATAAAGTCATAAGTGCATTGTTTAGAACCATTTAGGCTGAATCCAGACCATGTAAGACGAATCTAGACCACCAAAGGTAAATCTGGAACAATGAGAAAAAAATTTAGGCCGAGCAAATTATGGCCGAGCAAATTAAGGCCCGAGCAAATTATGGCCGAGCAAATTTTGGTCCGAGCAAATTTTGGCGCGAGCAAATTTTGACCGCGAGCAAATTTTGGCCCCGAGCAAATTTTGGCGCGAGCAAATTTTGGCCGCGAGCAAATTTTGGTCCGAGCAAATTTTGGCGCGAGCAAATTTTGTCCGTGTCCGGAAATAACTTGGATCCTCAGAATCCCACCCGGAATGGCCAGAAGCCCCTGAAGTTAGTTTTTTGGGGGTTTACTAAAGGGGGAGTAAACTTTTTGCGAAAATTCGATTGAGCGGATCAGAATCCCGGTCTGATCGGCTGAATCACTCAAAATTCCACCCTGAACCACGACCTACACAGCTGGTGAACACAGACCAGTGGCGTGCAGCCGGAGCTCGTGAGAGCCCCCTACTCTACTGGAATATCCCTCTTGGGATAGTATCCGGTGAAAGAAACACCATATGAAGGGCTATGGCGAGGAGCTAGCACTCTATACCGTCGATCCCTCTCATTAGACACGGTACAGGTTAACGCGCCGGAAACGGCGCATACTTTATCACTCAGAATTCCACCCTGAACCACTCAAAACCACCATAAACCTGGACTTCTGAGTGATTCAGCCGATCGGACCGGGATTCTGATCCGCTCAATCGAATTTTCGCAAAAAGTTTACTCCCCCTTTAGTAAACCCCCAAAAAACCAACTTTCAGGGCTTCTGGCCATTCCGGGGTGGGATTCTGAGGGATCCAAGTTATTTCATGACTAAAAAATTTGAATTCTTGCAAAATATTGCAAAACTTGGTTGGTCTTGGACAGAAAAAGGCATAAATATTTTTTTTCGTGGCACAATTCAGCTTTTTCGTGGCACATTTCCGCTTTTTCGTGGTATGTCGTTTTTCGTGGCAGAAATAATCTTTTTCGTGGTATATTTCAGCCTTTTCGCAAACCAAATCAGTATGAGCCATATGGAATATCCCATTTTCCATTCCATTTTTGAAAACACTGCCCTGTACTCTTTGCAGTTATTTCGAACGACTCCAAGGAGTAAAGTGAGAGACCAAAGAGAAGTGTCCCCCGCCAATTGAATTTTTTTTCATGCCAATGTGCGCGAAAGATCAACACCCCAAAGGAGGGGTGAAAGCTGTTGAAGGAACATGCTCGCCGCCGATGGGAATATTTTGAAAGGCGGGTACCATGGAAATTCGAAAAAGAATTAGTTTGAAATGGATATTTGTTGAGTCTTGTGATCAGACCCACTTGTGATAAGTAATAAAAAACACACTCACCCTTTAATAGCATCGGTGGCTCGGGGTAAAACAGCGGCGGGCTGAAAATTCGGTCGTTAATTTTCGAATTGGCGAGGTAAAATCCAGAACGCGTGGCCATGACCATTTAACAACTCTTTTTTTATGTCCAGTAAACAGGGGCAAGAATGATAAAATACAAAATTTTGTTTTGGTGGGTATTAAAAAATATTGATTTTTCGGACCATGGAAGGGAAAGTCAATTTTTTTTCTCGATTTCATGCCTTTTTGTCTTTTGAGTCTGATATATCGCAATTTCAAAACTTCGCTCATTAGTTAATAATAACCGAACTTAGCAGATCATCATCTAATGCGCTTTATCCCCACTTGAAAAATATATTTTTCTCTTGCAAACCACAATTTTCAGACAACTACTCCAACCAGCAAGTATATGAGCACACCCAAATGCAGCCCAGCTCATTTTACAAGCAGGAGGTTACCTACGGCAACCCTCTGGACAATTCCCTTTTGCCCAGCACTTCCAAAAACTCAACCCTGATGCCCAACATAAAAGTGGAGCACGAGATGGTTACTTCATTCAATTATGACCTGAATTCTTCTTATAATCCACTCTTTCAGTATGACGATGACCAATACTCAAATGTGAATGAAGGTAGTGAGGCCTCCTTTGGAACAGCAAAAGTGCAGCCACGCAAGTACCGCATCAAGCCAGATAGTGAGAAGAAGAACCCTCAGTACAGGCAGAAACGCGAGAAGAACAACGATGCAGTCCGGAGAAGTAGGGATAAGGCAAAGCGAGAGCAGGAAAAGAAGGACCACCGGCTGCATGAGTTGGAAAACAAGGTAGGACTTTACAGAAAAATTAAAATTTTTTTCTAGCGTTACAATTTTGATAAATTTTATTTTAGTACACCTGTTTTTTTTAAATTTCATCTAAAAAGTTATAGACATAATTTTTTTCAAATCACTTCACATTGCCAATTTTATCAGTCGCCCACATTTAGCCAACCAACAAACCCTGCCATCCCCCTTCGAATCGCGGCCAAATTAAAACACAATGCCAAAACCAGTAAATTGACACTCTAAAGACGGCTGATTTTGAGACCCCCGTGAAAACTCTTAAAATCGTGTTTCAGAGATTTTTTTTCAGAGTTTATTCATATCAGTTTTGTGCACCGACTGCGCAAAACAGTTTGCAATACCGTGTCTATGCGCGAAAATCGGAAAATCCTTGATACGGATTTACTACTTTTAAAATTTAGTTTTAGTCAACGTATGACAATTCTATAGCCATATTCGTGCTCAGCGTGGTCGATTTACTTATAGAAGTATAAGAGAAAAATAAAATATGGTCATTTACGAATCTGGGTATTGCCTTGGTCCCTCTATGGTTTAAACGAAAATAAGCACATAAGGGGGGGGGGCGACCAAGGTGCTTTTTGATACTTTAATAGTCCCCCTTCCATACTCGGTTTTTTTTGAAAAGTGACTCGAAATCACTTCCCGAACTCATTTCTTCTGCTCAACACGATGAAAAAGAGACAAACCCGCCCGCTCCCACCCTTCGGGGATAGATAGTCTTTTTAGGGTATTTTAGGGTGATATATCACATTTTTCTTGCTGGAGTTGGGCAAAAATACTCTTTAAATGCATTTTCAATCAAGGGTCTTGCTCGGAATGATGTCGCAGGTAAGTGTGTGCGTGCATCTCTAACCAACCAAGTTCCCTGCGCCCCCTTCGGGCGCTTGTTACTTGGAGTTGAGATGCGCACACCCACATACCTTAGACACAAATCACTATTATTCCTTTCCCCTCCCAATACAGCCCGTAATCCCATTTGGATTGCTTTTCTGGTACTTTTATGGCGAAATTATTATATAAAAATGGTTTTTGACCATCCCTAAAAAGTCGGTTTTGGGGCGGGGGTTTATATGACAGTAGGTCGATTTGAGGGGGGGGGGTATATTAAAGTAGCGCCCAAAATTCAAATTTTTAATTGAGAAAGTATTTAGAAATGCTTCTTCTATCGTATTGAGTAGAAAAAATGAGTTCGGGAACTGATTATGGGTCACTTTTCAAAAAAAATCTGACACGGGAAGTGCACGACCCGACCGTAGACTATTAAAAAACCTAATATACTAAAAGATAGCTCTAGTCTTGCTGGTTACGGACCCGCTCGCAGAATCTGCTATGGAACGATTTACGCCGAGATATTAATCTTCGAAAATTGTAAATTCTGGCAGCTAGGATATATAACTAACTAACAACACATCTAAACATGTCAGTATGGCGCAGTGGAAACAATATCAGTCCCTTTCTTCATGTCACAAGTTCGACTCCCAGCTGGCGCATTTTTTAGTTTTTCAATTTTTGTTTATTTTCTTGCTGGTATGTTCAAATATGTTCCTTTCATAGATATAATCGATTTCTCCGTAGGATATTTTATCGCAATTATTTTTCTTATTATTTCATATTTTGTCCGGCGCATTCATTCTTATGTAACAGCCTATGAGCTCTCCTTCAGAATACATCAGCGTGACAACATTCTTCTTGTTCTTGAAGTGGTATACCGTATACGGTCAATTGTGCAATCCTATTTTTCGTGACTTCCTGCAACACTCTTGGCGTGCATGTGGGTATATTAATGGAGACGAAATACGCTTCCAAAGTCCTACTGAAAGTTTCTTTCCAATGAATCTTTGTCAGACTTGCCGAGCGCCAAATTGCGCAGGCGTCAGTTTCATTCGTTGCTCTAATTGCGAATAATATCTCTGTTTGGATCATTTTGTTGTGAACAAACACACACATGATTATTTGCGGTGTACAAATAAAAATTTGCACCAAAAAATTGAAAAATTAAATAATGCACCAGTTAGGAGTCGAATCTGTGACAATAAAAATAAAAAGTGGACTGGTAGGGTTTCCACTGCACCATACTGACATTTTTAGATGTGATGTTAGTTAGTTATATATCCTGGCTGCCAGAATTTACAATTTTCGAAGATCAATATCTCGGCGTAGATCGTTCCATAGCAGATTCTGCGACGGGTCCGTAACCAGCAAGACTAGAGCTATCTTTTGGTATATAAGGTTCTTCAATAAGCCACGGTCGGGTCGTGCACTTCCCGTGTAAGTATGGGGGGGGGAACTATAATAGTGGTCCTTTTTAATCGGTTTTTACAAACAACTTTTTCAAAATTTCTTTAAAATTAAAAAAGACCAATCAACGACCGCAGTTTAATATTTGTAACAAATTTGCAGTATCACAAGCTCGAGCAAATCAACAAGCAACTTAGAGGCCGGATTGATATGTTCGAGGAGCAGATGATCACTTTCAAGCAGAGAGAAATGAATTGCACTTGCCAACGTCGCTAAAATCGTCTAACTGCACAAAAATGTGAGAGTTGCTTACCTACTTTCTGTTTTGCTTAAAAAAAAGTTGAGAAATTTTTTTAAAAACATTATGTTGAATATATTCCATTTGCTTAGATTATTGTACTCTTGCTTATACATATTTAGATATATATTTGGTAATATTGTATTTGTTTTGTTAAGTATACGCTAAAAAATTTAATGAAAATTGTCAGCATTTCATCAATGTATAATAAATAAAAAACGGGCTTCACCGCCAAGAAAATTTTGTCGACGCAAACTATTTTTCTAAAAGCAAACTATTCGAAAAATTATTTCACATTATGTAATTAGGGTCATTTTGGACAAACTCAGAAATAAACTTATGGCCGGACTATAGTATACTACTAGAGACGCCGCAGCGGCTCTGCCGCTATTTCTTGGGTGTTGATGGTGCGTCAGGCAACATTCCATTAGCGCATATGTATCTTTGGGCGCAGCCAGGGGGGGGGGCTGAGGGGCTATAGTCCTCTCCCCGTCAGATTTTCCGAAAAAAATTGTTAACTAACACAAGCGGTAATGAGAGTGTTAAGAGTACTTTTCGGAATCCTGTCAAAGGTGAGTGACTGCGCGCATCTCTAACTCTTGAGCCCTATGCGCCCCCTTCGGGAATGCAGAGGGTTTGGGGCTTGGAGTTGAGATGCACACACCCACATACCTTAGACACAAATCACTCAAAAATGGCTCTGGGTGCATGAAAAAACATGCATACCAGAGTTTATTTATGCGGTAGGTCCCAGTATTCAAAACTATGTTCAACATCTTCTTGTTAGTAGCCCCTGTGTGATCAGTGGCCCCCTTTTATGAAATATCGCAAGTGATAGAACTTCTTTGTTGCATGCCTTTGAATTGTCTGCGCAGTAGCTTTTTCGTGTGGTCAGCTTCATTCAAAACCAAAATTTTAAATGTGGCGAAACTTGATGGAAACTTAACAGAGATGAAACATCATCGTTAAAATTACGCGAAAAGATTACCGGAAAGTTGGGATTGAGCTCATGAAATAGCCTTCGGCACAAAAATTCAAAAAGCTGTTTAGTGAAATTGCTGGAATGGCCATGACTGCAGCTAAAGCCTTTTGAATCTTAGAATTTCTGAAAAGCAACAATAACATATAATAATCAGCCAAAAAACACACTTGTTGTTTGAATCGGCTTCTGTTGTGATACTTCTCCCTTCTTTTCTCCAGATTTATGCTTTAAGTTCTGATAACGACTAATCGCTGTAGCATCCGGATTAGTGAAGACCTGTAGAAGAATTGATAGCCCGGATGAAGTGTGAGAAGTTTTACCTTTGAACATTCTTTGCATTTCACGACCTTTTCGCCAAATTCATCTGTAAGCTCATTCACTGTAGTCCAGACTTAAGATCGCTTCTTTGCTGAAATTTGACCAGAGGACATTTTTGCACTCATTTTAAAAGCCTATAAGGAGCAGTAATAATTCATTAACGAATAAACAACTGCATATTGATTGAAAAAAACAGTTCCATTCCATTAAAAATGGAATGGAATATTCCATATACCATAATGGAAATGGAATGGAATTCCATTCCACTCTCAAAATGCAATGGAATTAAAATTCCATTCCATTTCCGGGTCAAAATGGAATAGAATTTTTATTCCATTCCATTTTGTCTTAAAATGAAATGGAATTTTATTTCCATTATATTTTGAGGGTGGAATGGAATGAATCCATTTTCGGATAGAATATTCCATTTTTATTCCATTTTTGAAAACACTGGTACAGGGAGAGACCAAAGAGAAGTGTCCCCCGCCAATTCAAATTTTCGTCATACCACTACGCGCAAAAACCATATCTCCTGTAAGGAGATATTCTCGACACGAAAGGATTAATCTTGGTTTTTGTTTTTTAAATGTGGTTTTTGAGCCATATTTGTCGGCAACTCGGTGTTACGATCTCATACAAATTTACGTAGAATAAATAGTTGGATTAGCACCATCAACATCAGAATCTCTAACTTCCTTCATAAAATTCCCCGCAAATCGAAATGGAAAAGGGAAAAAGACCCATCCAAAAAAGGTTGATTAGTCTTCTATTGCAATCAGGGATGAGAATTTATGGTTAACTAGGCCTTTTTTCAAATACATCAACCGGCCTAAAATAGGCCCGCGCCAATTTGAATTAGACTTAGGCCTAAATAGGCCTATCTTAGGCCTAGGCCTAATAGGCCTATTTTAGGGGTAAAACGGAATTTTGCAGCTAATTCTCGTAATTTTGCAGCTAATTCTCGTAATTTTGCAGCTAATTTTTTTTGCAGCTAATTCTCGTAATTTTGCAGCTAATTCTCGTAATTTTGCAGCAAATCCTTGTAATCTTGCAGCAAATATGAGTGAATTTTGCGGGAATTCGAATTTCCTAGTCAAAAGATGACTTGGATCGCTCAGAATCCCAGCCCGGAGTGGTCAGAAGCCCCTGAAAGTTGGTTTTTTGGGGGTTTACTAAAGGGGGAGTAAACTTTTTGCGAAAATTCGATTGAGCGGATCAGATTTCGGGTCCGATCGGCTTAATTGCCCACAACTCCACACTGAACCACTCCAAACCGTCATAAACCTGAAATTCTGAGCGATTAAGCCGATCGGACCCGAAATCTGATCCGCTAAATCGATTTTTCTCGAAAAGTTTACCCCCCCCTTTAGTAAACCCCAAAAAACCAACTTTCAGGGGCTTCTGACCACTCCGGGCTGGGATTCTGAGCGATCCAAGTCATCTTTTGACTAGGAAATTCGAATTCCCGCAAAATTCACTCATATTTGCTGCAAGATTACAAGGATTTGCTGCAAAATTACGAGAATTAGCTGCAAAATTACGAGAATTAGCTGCAAAATTACGAGAATTAGCTGCAAAATTCCGTTTTACCCCTATTTTAGGCCTATTTTTTGGCGGGAATTTGAAATACATTTAATTTTTAGACGATTTTTTTTTGCTTTTCGCAAATTTTTCATTTTTTTCCTCAGAATTTCACCCTAGAGTGGACAAAAGCCACTGAAAGTTAGTTTTCTAGAGGTTTATCAAAGGGAGGTAAACATTTTTTGACCATTTATGGGTATTCGCCATCTATCTCGGTGAATCGATTATTTGCAACATATTTTTAGGAATTTGTCAATTTTAGAACCGTATTCGTGTTCAGCATGTTCGATTTACTTGTAAAACTGCTCTTAAAGGTCTAACATTATCGTAAAATTTCAAATTACTCTCGAGACAAAAATGATTCAAATATTGAATTTTCTGAGAAGTTTACATGTTTTTTTTGTCTCGAGAGGAATTTGAATTTTAAGATAATGTTATACCTTTAAGAGCAGTTTTACAAGTAAATCGAACATGCTGAACACGAATACGGTGCTAAAATTGACAAATTCATAAAAATATGTTGCAAATAATTGATTCACCGAGATAGATGGCGAATACTAGGGTTGTACAATGGGAATATTCCGGGAACATTGGGAATATTCCCGGGTTTCCCGGTAATTTCCCCTATATTGGGAATATTCTGGTGACTATGTTCAAGGTGATCATGTTAACCATAATCACCATGATCACAATATTATCATAACTCCAATGGACAGGGAGGACCTTCAAAACAACAGGGGGACCAAGGCATTTTTCAAGAAAAAAAAATGTGGCGCATATTGTGCACCAGTTCAATATTCCCGGGAATATTCCCAATGTTCCCGGGAATATTCCCGGGTTTTCTATTTTTCCGGGAATTTCTACAACTCTAGCGAATACCCATAAATAGTAGAAAAATATTTAGCTCCCTTTGGTAAACCTCTGAAAAACTAACTTTCAGTGCCTTTTGTCCACTCCAGGGTGAAATTCTGAGCGAAAAAATAAAAAACTTGCCGAAAAGCAAAAAAATCGTTTAAAAATTAAATGTATTTCAAATTCCCGCCAAAAAAATAGGCCTAAAATAAGGCCTAGGCCTAAGATAGGCCTATTTAGGCCTAAGTCTAATTCAAATTGGCGCGGGCCTATTTTAGGCCTAAAGAAAGGCCTAAACTAGGTCTAGTTAACCATAATTTCTCATCCCTGATTGCAATTCGATTTTTAAGGCACTTTTTGAAGAAATTTATAAATTATGATATTATGATATAATTATTGATGATGCTAATCCAGGGTTCGAAATGAAAATTTTCGAAAAAGAGGACATTTGGGTACAAAAGGACATTTTGACCATTTTTGAAGAAAAAGGTTCATTTTATCCAGTGTTTATTGCTAATTTGGAGCGAAAGAAGGTTTTGAATAAAAAACTCAAAACTAAAAAGATTTTGGGTCCTAAAAAAAGGACAAACCTTTTTAAAAATGACGATTGCGAACCCTGTGCTAATCCACTTTTTAATTCTACAGAAGTTTGTATGAGGTTGCAACACCGAATTGTCTACAAAACATTACTCAAAAGGCACTTTTATAGTTCCCCCCCATACTCGGATTTCTTGAAAAGTGACCCAAAATCACCTCCCGAACTCATTTTTTCTGTACAACACGATGTGGGAAGCATATTTAAACACTTTCTGACAAAAAATTTGACCTTCGACAAAAAAGTGCCTCCCACCCCTCAGTCAAAAAATGGTCATTTTAAGGCATTTTCGGGTCATTTATGGGTGATTTATCACATTTTTCTTGCTGGAACTTGGCAAAAAGGCCTCTAAATGCATTTTAAACCAAGAGTCTTGCTCGGAATTATGTCGAAGGTAAGTGAGTGCGCGCATCTCTAACCAACCAAGCCCCCTGCGCCCCCTTCGGGAATGCAGAGGGTTTGGGGGCTTCGAGTTGAGATGCACACACCCACATACCTTAGACACAAATCACTCGAAAATGACTCTGGGTGCATGAAAAAAGCATGCATACCAGGTTTTCTTCATGCGGTAGGTCTCAGTCATCAAAACTATGTTCACATCTTGTCTTTTTTACTGTTCTTAGAACATCTTTGGAACATGCTCTGAGACAAGTCGATATTTCGGGCCACAGTTTTTTTTTAAATAAAAAACGTCCAAACTTATTGTTTTCATGTCTAGACAAAAAGTGTTTATCATTTGATTTGTTAACTGTTTTTACAGTTATTGACTATTTTGTTCAACCAGGGAAATGCAGACACGCCTATATGGCCAAAAATAGGCGTAAAATAGTCGTATTTATACGCCTATAAATAGGCGTCGCTTAGGCGTATTAAATCGCGCCTAACTTAGTCGTTTACGCTAGAGTTGCTTAATTAGCCGGGTAATTAAAAATCGGATAATTATCTGGATAATTATCCGGATAATTATCCATAATTAGCCAAAAACCGGCTAATTATGATTTTATATCGGTAATTGATCAAAAATTGCATAAATCCTTGAATTTATACATAAACCAACATCATTGACAACTATAATACATATCATGGCGGTTCAATCATAATCATCGAGGAATAAATCATTATCAGCAAAATTTTGTTTATCTACCATTTCTGTTTTACTTCCGTCTTCTTCCTCTTCGGCGTTTGACGTGCGCTCCTTCTCGAATAGACCGGCGTACCCTTTCAGGTTGGCTTATCTTGGTCCCCCAAGGCAAAAAGTCGATTTAAAAAGTCGAAATTTTTTTTTCTAAAAATGGTCGTCCGCGCCCTAAAAACATGTTTTCTACACGTTTCAACCCTTGAAATATCGTAAAATAGATGCCTAAAAGTGGTTAGAAATTGATTTTGAGCAAGCTCAAGATTGTGTAGTTTAGCCATACGAATTCTCCCCAACACATTTCATTGATTTTCGATAACGGAAAAATATACGTTATCATTTTGGAAAACCATAACACCGAGTCTAAGTTCCCATATCAGGACAACAACATTTCGAACAACTATTTGTTCTGAGCAACATAATTATAATTAGCCGTATTTTATATGGTCGGCTTATTACGAATAAATAGCCGGATAATTATCCGATAATTATCCGGATAATTGTCCGGATAATTATCCATTCAGCAACTCTAAGTTTACGCCTATTTGAAGCGCCAATTTGAAATCACGTTATTCTACAGGCTATTTTGAGCCTTCTATAGTTAATATTTTTACATTTTGAGGGCTTTAGGACTAATTCGAGCATTAATTGCATCCCTACTCCTTTACCTTAGACATGATTCCGAGAAGAACTCTTGACCATAAAATGCGTATAGAGTCTTTTTTTGCCACGGCCAGTTAAAAAACATGGTGAGGCAGTCGAAGTATACGAAAATTTAAATTTCTAACGTTTTGCCGTAAAAGTAGCCCCCTTTCATTCCCTTACCCTCCCAATACAGCCCTTATTCTCTTTAAAATTCAAAAGGCGCCAATTTTAATTTTTCAAAATTTGACTAAAAAAACCATGTTACCGTATAACCTCTATTAAACGGGCATGCCCGTTTAATTTTCAACCCCTAAAAAATCGAAAAAAAAAATATCTTGATTTTGAGATTTTTGGGTACTCAAAAAAATCTAAAAAGCGGAATCAACTAAGATCGAGGTGATCAAGAAAACGCGAAAAACAAATTTGAAAAAAAAAAATTTTTTGCGCTGAGATATAGGTCCTTGAGGGCGCCCGTTTATTAGAGGGTGTCCGTTTATTGGAGGGTGTCCGTTTAATAGAGGTTTTACGGTATGCCCCTGTGGTTAAAAAAATTTTTTATTTCTCAGAACCAAAAAAACGCGCGGCTTTTTTATGAAATCGGGGTCGAGGAACACGAATATGAAGTTATCTCCTCCACCTGATCACTCTGCATTTTAAACCAAGAGTCTTGCTCGGAATTATGTCGAAGGTAGGTGAGTGCGCGCATCTCTAACCAACCAAGCCCCTGCGCCCCCTTCGGGGGCGCAGGGGGTTGGTTGCTTGGGTTGAGATGCGCACACCCACATACCTTAGACATAATTCCGAGCAAGACTTTTGATCAAAAAATATATTTAGAGACTATTTTTCCCAGCTCCAGTGACCAAAACATGGAAAAACAGTCAATTGACCACCCAATTTGTTCGACCACCATTCGAAAGCTCTAGAACTGCCATTTTGTTTAAAAAAAGAACGTAGAGCTTTTGGCGATTGGAACCCAAGCTGCAGCTATTTTAAAATTTATCAAATTTTATTTTTTGTGATATCTTAGCAATGTCGTATACCGATCAAGAAAAGGCTCTGTGGGCGGGTATTGGTAATATGGTGTCGTTGGGCCATTTTTCTTTGAAGGAAATGTTAATGCTCCTCGATATTTGACAATGCTCCAAAATCATGCAATTCCGGCTCTTCGAGAATGGCCAAATTTCGAACAACTTGTTTTTATGCAAGATTGTGCTCC
The DNA here is from genome assembly GCA_004194705.1 of Ditylenchus dipsaci. NCBI lineage: Eukaryota > Metazoa > Nematoda > Chromadorea > Rhabditida > Anguinidae > Ditylenchus > Ditylenchus dipsaci. Next base: position 45,033 of record SADC01001002.1, read on the forward strand.
ACCTCACTGGGGATTGCGGGTTGGGAATTTTTTAACGAGCTGTTTCCTAGTAGGTGGATTGGCCGTGATCCCGCACCAATAAGATGGGCACCAAATGGAAGAAGTGTGGAGACCAGATAAAAAATGCTGCTCTTGTTCCTTGAATAAAACTTTGTGATAACTTGTTGAATTTTTCAAGAATTTATAAAGTAGCTGCAGCTTGGGTTCAAATTTCAAAAGCTCTACGTTTTTTTAAACAAAATGGCAGTTCTAGGGCTTCCGAATGGGTGGTTCTAACACGAAATTTGAGCCTTTCAATAAAAAGTTATGGGCAAAACAAATGTGGGAGAAAAGTTTTATCACCCTGTATATCTTTTAAGTACTCAATAACCAAAATTAAGTATGTTCATCGCTTTTTCTCTCTCTTATACCTTCAATGTTGTTTTTTAAAGCTGCTCAATAACTACTTGTTAATAACTAAAATAAAATTTTTCTTCTGTCTTATGGTGGGCACTTATTGGGTTGGGGGGGGGGGGGGCGGGTTTTTCACTTATCTAAAAATAGTGTTTAATGACTCCTAAGTAATTTTTATATGCTTAAAACGATAAAAAAGTATTTTCTGACATTTTCCACACAATAAATATTTTTAGAAAAAAAAAAATTTTTGACTGAAATTCGACTTTTTCATTGCCTTGGTCCCCCAAGGCAATCCAACCTGAAAGGGTACCTGGATACCACAAAAAGATGGAATTTTGAACATAGTTTTGTTGACTGTGGCCTACCGCATAAATAAACTGTGGTATGCATGCTTTTTCATGCATCTAGAGTCACTTACGAGTGATTTGCGTCTAAGGTATGTGGGTGTGCGCATCTCAACCCCAAGCAACCAAGCCCCTGCGGCCCGAAGGGGCGCAGGGGGCTTGGTTGGTTAGAAGATGCGCGCACTCACTTACCTTAGACATAATTCCGAGCAAGACTCTTGATTAAAAATGCATAAAGGACTCTTTTTGCCCAGCTCCAGTGACCAAAACGCGGTAGAATACCTTAATACAAGGAAATTTTGCCTTGGTTCCCCAAGGCAAAAAGTCAAAAAAAATTTTCCAAAAATAGCATTTTTTGTGTGGAAAAATGTTAGAAATTTGACTTTCTTATCGTTTTAAGCATATAAAATTACTTAGGAGTCGTTAAACACTGTTTTTAAATAAGTGAAAAAACCGCCCCCAACCCAATTAAGTTCCTTATGGTGACCGATTTTCCATTAAAACCACCTTCGACATCGACATAAACTACGACTCCGACATCGACATGCCATTATAACCAAGGGTTAGAAACCAAGCTGAAAAATCCGTACAGAAGCTCAATTATTAGGGGAAAAAATTGAATTGCCGGGGGACAATCCAGAACGCTTGGCCATGGCTCTTTAAGGCTATTTTTAAAGGACCATGGTTTTTGAACGCAGCGACATTCCAAATTTGAATTGGCGGGGGACACTTTTTATCATCGAGACCAATTAAATTTGAATGTGAAATTTAGTTTTTTATTTGCATTAAAAATTTAAATTTTATGTTTTAGTCCAGTTTATATAAAAATCTCATATAAGTAGATATGGTGCAGTGAAAGTAGTCTAAGTCGTCCTATGTTGGCAATGTCAAGCAACGTTGGGCTCGACTTGTGAATGGTTCTATATTTTGATAAAATTTTATATGCAAACCAAAAATTATTTGAAAAATAATTGTGAATATTTTCAGAGTAAAAACGTGTCCCCACCAATTCAAAATTGGAAATGCCGCTGAGTCCAAAAAGCATGGTCCTTTAAGTGGACTTTTATTATTTTCTAATCAATTGTCATTTTTGTGTTTTGCTTTTTAAAGGGGGGCGGGGGGGTGCAAAATCATAATGCGAATAATCTAAATTGCGAATAATCAAATCCCCTTGGGTGCGCAGTGCGCACCCTTTTTCATCTGCTTTTACGGCAGTTGCGTCGTCGAGTTGGAATTGTTCGGCAGTTGACCCTTGTTCCAGAAAAAAAATCCATACAGAAGCCTCAATGGTGTGAAAGGGTGTTTTTGTTCCACTCGAAAAAGTCAAAAAATGACTCATTTTGACCACCCACCCATCGTGACTCATATATCTTGCCCCATAGTTACTGTAGAATTTTCTAGATATGTATACAAGAATTCTACAGTTATGCGTTCTTGACTCTACCCTTATTCTTCTGCCGCCAATTCTTCTGCCGGACAGTTCTTCTAC
>SADC01001003.1:0-19343 GCA_004194705.1 Ditylenchus dipsaci
TAGTGAGAGATTTAGTGTTTTAAACACGGAATAGCTGTACTATTTATTCTTTACTCAAACTTTTTCCTTTTGGTACCAACTAGTAGCTAAGAGCTTAAAAATGAGATATTACAAGCAACATCTGATACATTAAAAGTTTGGGTAAAATGCTTAGGTCCGCACCCAGGTCGCCGTTCAGGCTCACACCCAGATGACTTCTGAATCACTAACTTTTAGCCTAAATTCAATAAAAACTTGGTCATTAAACCTAAAAAAGTCATTTACCAAGAACAAATTCCAAGATTCAGGTTACATCGGAATAGCGGTCAGAGAATCTATCATTCCGAACGGAACGAAATAACAAGGATAATTTATTACAAGCAAACAGTATTTTAACAGAGTTCATTTCAATTGGTGTTCCCGCTCTATGTATTTGATGTTTACTTCTTTTCAGGGCTTCTTTCCAAAACGCATTGTTACCTAAATACGGTAGAAAATACGGATGAGTGAAGTGTAAAATGACTAACCAACTCCTCCGAAGATGTAGGATGAATCGCCTGAACGAAAATTACGATAGATGTAATTTGCTAATGTCTAAATGAAAGAACTTACAATACACTCGTCAAATTGTTTCTTAGTGGCTCCCTGAAAGGGGAACATTGCAGTAAGGCTAAGTTAAATAGAGCAAGATTACCATTTTGAGCGCAACGGCGAATCCTTGCAGCATTTCATCGACTCCTTTGCCAATCATATGAATCCCTACGACCTAAATAGACTACAATCAAACGCAGCCCTTATACCGAAAATCATACCTTTTCGTCCACTCCAGCACAGATCAACTTCATGGTACATTGCCTAAATGGCTTTATTACATGACAGCAAAAAGCGTCACAAAAGAGAACTTACTGTTTGTAGCTGGTGACGGCATAATAAACACCTCCGAATTTGCTTGTGTAGATGGTTAAGTTTTCCTTCCCGAATTTCTTTTCAGCTTCTTCTGCAAAGCATATATTACGTAAATCCATAATTCAAAAACGAGAGTGACTTACTTTGCGTCAAACCAACTGTAGCTATGGGAGGTTCACTGAAGACCACGGTAGGAACGTTTTCGTAATCGAGCTTGTTGCTGCTTTCGTTATTGAAAAGACGATGGGAGAGACGACGACCAGCGGCGATGGCAACTAAATGAAAGACAATAAACATATTGACTAAAAACTAATACTCGAAAAAGTTTACCCGGAGTCAATAGAGCCTTTCCGCAAACATCACCTACTGCATACACCCCGCTCTTGGTAGTACTCTGGTATGAATCAACCTAAGAATATATAATCGGATAAGTAAGTATTTGGTACGAAACATAAAAACTTACTTCGATGAATCCCTCAGGAGTAGTAGACACACCGGCTGCAAAAGACAGATGTGCTCAGGGAATAAAAATATCTGACTTACCTTTGGCAAGATTTAGAGTACTGGTATTCGGATGACGACCTATGGCCCAGATCAAAGCTGTGACATTATTGATTTGCTCGGTAGACTGGAAAGAGATAGTTTGAAATGTAGAGGAGATACCAAAAGACAAAACTTTTACCGTCTCTACTCTCAAGGTTCCATCTGTATTCTTCGTAATTGACTTCACCTATAATCAATTAATGAAATTAGACGGCAAAGATGAAAAGTTTACTGTAGTATTGGCATGTAGTTTTATTGGTCCCTTCTCGACAAAACCTGTGATCTGCTCGCTCATGTTTCGTCGAAAGACCTAAAACAGCGAGTTATTACCATCCAAATTGCGCAATGACAAATCTGACCTCAACATCGTGTCATGGCGAATCAGCATATGTGTTTCTGAAAACAATAACCTCGAGAATAAAAATTATTGAAGTTCATCAACCTGAACCAAGCGCCGCTAGGACTGAAGCCAATTCAATAGCGATGTATCCAGCTCCCACAACAACGGACTTCCTGCAAAACACAGTTCGATACAAGTTTGAACTAAAAGGATGGCTTACTTTGGCAATTCAGTCAGCTCGAAGAACCCATCACTGCTTATACCTAGCTCTGCTCCAGGCACATCTGTGGGAAACGAAGGAAGACCACCAACCTATGCAAATATACAATAACTGACAGGCAAAAAAAAAAGACTCACGGCAATAAGAGTATGCTTCCCGTAATATTTTCTGCCAGCAACCAACACGGAACCATCCTCATCGAATGAAGCAGTACCCTGGATGAGTTGCACACCGGACTAAACACAGGAGTTTAGAGAGCTCACAGTAACAGGGGTATTACCGTTTTGAGATTTTGCTCATAGATCACATTCAAGCGCTTGATGTAGTCGTCACGATTCTTTCGCATGACACTAAATTAAGTAGATAATAATGTTCCTACAAATGCATAATACCTCCAGTCAAAACCGTTGCACGTCACATTGAACCCATAATCGGCAAAAGTTCTGAAAGTACAAAATTAATTAAATTAGGAAATTTGACGCACGATTTACTTGAATGTGTTCGCATGTTGAGCGCAATTCACCATCACTGAAATTATCAGATGAAATTATAACCTACCACATAATGAATCAAAAAAGTTTTGATCTCGAAAGCAACCTTTTTTCGGGATACATCCAAGATTAACCTAAATTTTTGATCTGATCATCACGAAGAAACAGGACAATACTTACGCAGGTTCCACCCAAACGACTAGATTCGATCAGTGCAACTGAGACATTAAATTCGCGAGCGCGACGAGCACTGGCAATACCTAGAATAAAGAAACGATAATCAGAGAAGTAGACATAAGGAAAAAACATGCCTCCGCTGCCCCTCCAATGACCAAGTAATCGAAATGGACTGCCTCAGACATTTTTCGCCTAAAATTTGCCACGTTTCATAGCAGACAAGTGTAAAAATGCCTACATGGATAAAAACGCCTTTTTTCGCAAGAGACTGCTTTGCATATGCTGAAATACGGTTGAATAAATACAGCGTACCCTATGGCGACTAAAAATTACAAAAAGATCTAAACTCGTAGTGGCTTCAGTGTATCGTTGAAAACTTGTGAAGGAGCAATCTTAGGGGGGGGGGGGTGGAAAGTTCATATACGCACCGCCTAAGTGACAGGTCCTACTAACACTGGCTGCACACCTTATTTTTTTTATTTACAAGTTCAGTGTCAAAACGATCCCCACACACGGCGTGTCAAACGTCAAATGACCAAATCGGGCTTGGCGTTCTGTTTTAATGAAAATTCAAAATAGTTTTTCATTTTTAAATGGCTGTAGGCAGTGTTTCCAAAAACAGAACACAGAATTAACCACAGAATTTTAAAAGTGCTCGTAATTGTGTTTTTGTATGGTATTTTTGCTAATTTTTGTGCGTTTGTTCAGCGTTAAAAGTTGCGGTAGGGGACTATACGCGTTTCGCAAATTTTCCACTAAAACAGGAAGAAAATTTGACTTTTGTCTTGAAAAAGTCAAAAACAGAATTTGTTTTCTGTTTTTGACTTTTCGGGACAAAATTAAAATTTTCTTGCTGTTTTAGTGGAAAATTTGCGAAAACGCGTATGGTCCCCTACCGCAACTTTTAACGCTGAACAAAACGCACAAAAAATTAGCAAAAATACCATACAAAAAACACAATTACGAGCACTTTTAAAATTCTGTGGTTAATTCTGTGTTCTGTTTTTGGAAACACTGGCTGTAGGTTGAAAACACCTCAAAATGTGTAAATCCCCCTCAAAATAATTTTTTACCCCCTCAAATTTGAATTTCGCAGAAAATGTGTAAATCCCCCCTCAAATTTGTAATTTACCCCTCAAATTTTAAAATTTACCCCCTTAAATTCAAATTTACCCCTCAAATTCAGACCAGATGGCTCAGGACCCACTCCAGAATCGCCAAAAGGCCAAAATGATTGGTTTTTTCGGGGGTCGTCTGGGGGGGAGTAAACTTTTCGAGAAAAATCGATTGAGCGGATCAGATTTCGGGTCCGACAGCCTTAATTGCTCAGAATTCCAGGTTTATGGTGGTTTTGAGTGGTTCAGGGTGGAGTTGTGGACGATTAAGCCCATCTGACCCGAAATCTGATCCGCTCAATCGATTTTTCTCGAAAAGTTTACTCCCCCCAGACGACCCCCGAAAAACCAATCATTTTGGCCTTTTGGCGATTCTGGAGTGGGTCCTGAGCCATCTGGTCTGAATTTGAGGGGTAAATTTGAATTTAAGGGGGTAAATTTTAAAATTTGAGGGGTAAATAATAATTTGAGGGGGGATTTACACATTTTGTGCGAAATTCAAATTTGAGGGGTAAAAAATTATTTTGAGGGGGGATTTACATATTTTGAGGGTGTTTTTCAATTTGAGCCATTCTTAAATACCATTGACAAAGGCTCAAATTGAATTCCGCCCTCAAAAGTTTGATTTCACCAGCAAATTATTTTTTTTCACCAGCAATTCAAATTTTTGTCAAAATACTGAATTTCACCAGCAAATTTCTGAATTTCACCAGCAAATTATTTTTTTTCACCATCACATTGTTTGTTTGCTCATTCTTTGTAGAGATGGGAACAAACAATATATTGGTATTGGGATATTGGGTTATTGGGTCGAATAAAGGCGTTAATATTGGTATTGGGATATTGGTTGGTGACTTTAGAAAATTTGGTATTGGGATATTGGTTGGTGACTTTCGAAAATATTGGTATTGGTATTGGGTTTGACAAAGATATTGGGTGCTAAATAATGAAATTTTCCAATAGAAATTTCAAATTTTCACTCATATTTTCTCATTTTTTTGGCCTAATGGATGATATTAAACAAATTTTATTTATTATTATTTCATTGATTCACTTAAATTGTCTTTTTTCAAAGAAAAATTTAAAGAGGGCGTGTACCCCTCAATGCGAACAAATATGTTTTTCTTCTTAACACCATCTTCATCAGCAAATATCAACAGTCTCACAATTTTCTGAATCACTACATCAATTATTTTGAAAATTTTTAAGGCAAATAAAACAACTGCAGCATGGCTTCAGAGGAAACTCATTTTTTAAATTTTGGAGCTTTTTACAACCAGAAGCGACTTTTTTTATGTGAGCGGTGATATCAGTCTTGCAGCTAGACTAATAAACAGTCAGATCTTGTCGTTGCAAAAAGTCTTTGCCTGCGAACCATGCATTATATGGAAATATGGAAACCACGCTCGAATAAAGAACAAATTCCACATAGATAAAGATGGACGCTTGATGATTTGAGAATTGCACTCTAATTGCACTCGAGCGTCAACGCAGCCGAGAAAAGCCATGCCCTCTGTCTCCTTATAAACGTTGTTGTCATGTTTGATCGTTCGTTTGAGCAAATAAATACTTTTGACGTTTACCGTATTTTATCTGTTGGAAGCCCACTTTTTAATAAACGCTCACCTTCTGAAGAGAGTTGAAAAACAGACGCACACTCTCTAGTAAGCTGTCTTTTGTAAATAACAAGTTATCGCTTAGTTGACAATAAGTTCAATTAAAATAAACGAACCATTAAATGATGGATAGTGTTTCGACAACAATTAAAAGTCTCTTTCTTTCGTTAGAGACAAACAATATTTGTCGAATATTTTGACTTTAGTGCCGAATCCGGTCCATTTTCCCCTTGATCCCTCTATTGTTTTTTCTCGTTATTTTTTTTGCCTAAATCTCCACTTATGCATTTTTTGGCAAAAGGACGTTTCAGCGATTTTTCGTAAATGAAAAAATCGCTGTAACGTTTTACCGATTATTTCATCAAATAATTGCCTTGGTCCAGTTGTGTTGTTATTTTTTTTTCAATTATTTTGAAACGAGTGTAGCGAATCATAGCAACAGTTTCTAGTGCTCCAACCTAAAGATAATTATCCAATCGAGCCTTTTCATCTTAAGGCGCACACACAATGAGGAGGCTGTTTGCGGATGCTGTCACATGCAAATGGCCATAATTTTTTTTCGATTTTTCAAAAAATCTGCTGTTATTAACGGTGCGTATACGTTTCCTCCTTTTTCCCGAACGGGAAAAAAAGGAGAAAACGTATATACCCCTTATTAACATCTTGTAGCTAAGATTCTAGGCTACCAGATAAGCATTTTTAAAGTAGATTTTCTTCAAAAATTGAGATGAAAATGTAAGACTCCGCCCAAGACTCCTGACTAGAATTTGAAAAATCGAAAAAAAAGTTATGGCCATTTCCATGTGACAAATCGGATCATTTTTTGGTATTTTTCCTTGTTTTGGTCAGTTGGACTAAGCAAAAACAGTCTCTATATACATTTTTAATCAAGAGTCTTGCTCGGAATTATGTCTAAGGTAAGTGAGTGCACGCATCTCTAACTTTCAAGCCCCATGCGACCTCTTCGGGGGCGCAGGGGGCTTGGTTGCTTGGGGTTGAGACCCACATACCTTAGACACAAATCACTCGAAAGTGACTCTGGATGCATAAAAACTCCCTAGACGATTTTAAGTCAATAAAGAGGTTGTTATGAATTTGAACTAAATTTTGATTTTCAGGCTATCCAGGTGTATATACACCTGACCAGGAGGTACCCACCCTATTTATAGAGTTGGGGTGGGTAAAATTACAATTTTGGTCCTAAAAACCCAATTCCTGACACAATTTTAAGTTAGAAAAAGTGTTTACTATCCCAGTATTTGAACCTGTTTGAAAATTTCAAATTGGCGGTTTTTGGGGACGAAAAGGCCAGGGACGAAATAACCGGGGACGAAATAACCGGGACGAAATGACCGGGGACGAAATGACCGGGGACGAAATGACCGGGGACGAAATGACCGGGGACGAAATGACCGGGACGAAATGACCGGGGACGAAATGATCGGGACGAAATGATCGGGGACGAAATGACCTAGTGCCCAAAAGTTGGGTCGTTTTATTTCAAAAGCAATTTTTGTGGCGTTGTGTTTTTAGCATGGACTTTTTTAACATTTTTCAAATATTGCTTTTAAAATAAAACGACCAAACTTTTGACACGACCTAATATTTTCTTGAAAAACAGTCATAAGACCAAGGTTAGCCTGAGGGTGTAGGAAAACCACCTGGTACCTCCCTTATATGGTTATCCACCTCCGGAATCTAAAATTCTGGAGTTAGGTTGAAGTAATTAAAAGTCATTGTACCTTATTCAGAATTGTCTCCTGAACACTTTTTTATAATGCTAAAACAACGATTTAACTGGAGCGGCAAAATTGCGCGCCGAAAAATTGGGGTAGGTGAAAACCTGCTTAACGAAAATCTGCTTAACGAAAATTTGCTTAACGAAAATCTGCTTAACGAAAATCCGCTTAACGAAAATCTGCTTAACGAAAATCTGCTTAACGAAAATCTGCTTAATGGCGCGAAATCAAATATTTGCTATATAAGCTACATTTTTTCGTCTAATCCTTGTTTTTTACATTTTCTTTGCTGGTTTTCTATATGCAACTTATACAGTCGAACCTCTCTATAGTGTACACCCAAGGGACCGAGCCCAGGTGTACACTATAGAGAGGTGTACACTATGGAGAGTGTACACTACAGTCGAACCTCTCTATAGTGTACACCCAAGGGTGTACACTATAGAGAGGTGTACACTATGGAGAGTGTACACTATAGAGAGGTTCGACTGTACTTGTTTATTTTACATACAGTCGAACCTCTCTATAGTGTACACTCTCCATAGTGTACACCTCTCTATAGTGTACACCCTTGGGTGTACACTATAGAGAGGTTCGACTGTAGTGTACACTCTCCATAGTGTACACCTCTCTATAGTGTACACCTGGGCTCGGTCCCTTGAGTGTACACTATAGAGAGGTTCGACTGTATCATAATTATTTGTTTGCAAGTATTATTACACACTCAAGAAACCAGATTTACAGCTACTCTTAGTAATTTTTTTATTTATAATCAAAGTATTAAACTTATTTACTTGTCGATTTTATGTTTACATATATATATTTAAAGAAATCTGGAAATTTTTTTAAGATAATCAATAAAATCTGTTACAAGCAGAAAAATAAACAAAGTTTACTGTTGCAAAAAAAGACGATATTCATTGAATGAGTAAGCAAATGAGTATCTTTCAAAGTGAGAGACAGAAGAAAAGCCGAAATTCAATGCCAAAACAATAGCACTACTAAAGTGAATTACAAATGTTTTGCGCCAGACATACAATGAATAAGACGGTCATGGGTTTTCAGCAATTGGTCTTAAAGGTCAGCTCGTTCATTATAGATCTCGTTGAATTTCAGGATAAAATATGCTAACAGAAAAAGTGCGATGAGGAAAAGGATAAAGCATCCGATATCACCACAGCCATATTTTCTGTCGCAAAGTGGAACGCATTGACTAGAGTTATTGTCAGCACTATTGTGGCCAGAGTTATAAGCACCAAGAGAAGATAGTGGCGGCATATTTAAAGAGTTAGAAATTACTAAAGTTCAAGCTGAAATAAATTTTCGGTAATTGTTAAGAATAATTCACTGAAAAACATTTATAAAATCACTGCTAAATATAAACGCTGTAAGTAAATAAAGCTAAAAATATTACTCAAATTTTTACATTTAGCAGAATAATAAGCGTTTCTTTTTTCGGTCTTTTGTCCAAATATTTTACATCTGCTTTTTTAACTGATCCCATTGTAAAATATTTATTTGTGAAACGTTTTCAGCTATTTCCTTAATTAAGTGAAATTTTTTAGAAAATGGAAAGGGAGATGAACCTGAAGTTGAAGCTGCAATTACACCAGAACGTTTACTTCTCGCTTTTCAAGAAAGCGTTACTGATATGGAGTCTTCTCAGCTATATTTAGATGGATTTTTCTACAAATTTGTCTACGATCTGAAAAATAACGTTCAGCAAGAAAAAACAAGTTTATCAATGCCTAAATTCTTCTGTGCCATATTGTCGTGGAAGAATATATGTGATTTCTACTTGGCATATTTTGAATGATGGTCGACGTTACAAATATGGAAGAGTCGTTACTCCACACTCTTGTCAACCTAACTTCGTATTGCAACCGGTATTTTTTAATTTCAATGATTTTTTATACGAAAACAAATTTTGTTTTTTTGGTCAATGAAAAAAATAATTCAAGATGTACACCCGTGTGCTTGAAAAAATGAATTAAATTAATTTGAAAAAAGCAATTTTTCAATTGTTCTATTTTTAAATCTGATGTTGATGACTTTTTGCTATTTGGTGAAAAATTTGGCAGAACTTTGAAAGTTCTAGACTGAAACAGATGTAAAAATTAAAAAATAAATAAAAAATTGCTGTTTCTGGGGCCAATTTTTCCCATCGACATCGATTTGGATTTTAAAATCGATTTTGATTTTGATTTTTTACCTATATTTGTCGACATCGATATCAACATCGATGTCGACATCGATGTTGATATCGATTTTAAAATAGATTTTTGTTCAAGAAAATCAAAGGCGCTCGCGGGCAGGAGTAGTGTGGGCCAAATCACTTTGGGACAATTCAATTTGGGCCAAAATCAATTTGGGCCAATCCAAATTGGGCCAAAATCAAATTGGGTCAATTCAATTTGGCCAAAATCGAATTGGGCCAATGCAAATTGGGCCAAGATTTTTAGTCAAACAGCTACGGCTAACTCCAGAATAGGGGCATGTTCACCCAAATGACCTGAAAAGTCGAATACTTGTCTTTTTTTATCTAAAATTATGGTAAAATAAAGGTATACACCCAGGTGGATTCGAACCAGCAACCTCTACATCACCCATAAGAATCGCTCAGAACTCCATCCGGAGTGACCAAACCAAGTGGTCGACCACTTGGATCAAAATTTTTTTTACGTTTTCGAGTTCCAAAACAATTTCTATATACTAATTCAAGCACGCTGAAGATGGTTTGACAGTGGTAAAATTACGTTTTATGGTGAAATTTTTGAGTTATTGCCAACGATAGATTTTGACAAAATTTTGACAAAATCAATCGTTGGCAATAACTCAGAAATTTCTCCATAAAACGTAATTTTACCACTATCGAACCATCTTCAGCGTGCTTTAATTAGTATATAGAAATTGTTTTGGAACTCGAAAACGTAAAAAATTTTTTGATCCAAGTGGTCGACCACTTGGATCAAGTTTGGCCATCCAGGTGGACACCCAATTGGGGAGGGGTTAATGTAGAGGTTCGTATACCAGTCACCGAGGTTGCTGGTTCGAGTCTCCTTAAACGTAAACTTAATTTTTTAACTCCATTTTTAGGCCATCCAGGTAGACACTCACTTGACCAGGAGGTACCTACCCCAGGAGTTGGAGTTAGGGTGGGTCGATTTTTGGGCCATGGTTTGATGTGGTTTAGATACAATCTGAAAATTTTTCGGAAAAAATGCTAAAAATTATCAATTATGTCAATAAAGACTTTATTATAAAGTACAGAAAAAAATCAGAATGAAAGTCTAATAAAAATATTGCACCGGTAGCATTGCTGTTTGAGTCAAAATCTTGCCCAATTTGATTTAGGCCCAGTTTGCATTGGCGCAATTTGATTTTGGCCCAATTTGCATTGGCCCAATTTGAATTTGGCCCAAATTGAATTGTCGCAAATTGATTTTGGCCCAACTTGATTTTGGCCCAAATTGAATTGGCCCAAATTGAATTGTCCCAAAGTGATTTGACCCAAATTGATTTTGGCCCAATTGAATTGTCCCAAAGTGATTTGGCGCACACTACTCCTGCCCGCGCTCGCGAGCGCCTTTTATTTTTGCAAAATTTTGCTTTTGTATTTTTTCACATATTTGGCTATCTAAGGAAAAATTTGGTTGGAAAAAAGTTTTTCATTGTATTGTTGTCGCTGTTTTGCTTTCGCTCGTCATCGTTTGTGCTTGCTCGTTGTCACTCTTTCCTTTTTTAGATTTTTTCACTTTACTTTTTACTTCTTCTAATTTCACGTTCTTTTTTTTAGTGCAATGCTAAATGAAAAGATTGAGCTTCTTACCGTCTTCGATGATGAAGAACACCAGCCTCAACAACTAAGAAAAGTCTTCAAGCCTCGCATTGAATATCCGGTTGCAGCAGTCTTTCGTGAGCGATTTCGTATGATGCCATGGCAAGCCGATCTCCTCCTCAATCAAATCGGACAGCGCCTTGAGTCAAGATCTTGGATTCATACTGCAATGTCGGCCAAGCACAAACTTCTCGCTGCCTTTCGCTTCTACGCATCAAATGGGTTCTATTATTTTGCAGGCGACGCTCAAGGTTAGTAATTTAGTTCAATTTTATTTTATTAGTCATAATGTGTATGTTTTAGGGTTGTGACTTGTGACTGGTTGGTACCAATGAGGAATCTTCCGCCCGTAGAAGAAATGGAGTTTTACAAGTAAGTGAGATTATTGTTGAATAATTGGTTTGTATTACCTACTACCGTTTAAACAAACATGCCAAGACGAGTAGGGTGATCGAGTGTGCCTTCGGGATCCTCAGGAATCGATTCTATTGCTTGTCGACACAGCTTCGCGTGAAAAAGCCGAAATTCGCTGCTCGGATCATCAATGCCTGCTGCGCCTTGCACAATTTCCTTTTGGTTCATCGTGATGAAGCAGATCAATGGCTACAGGAGTACGAAATAGAAAGAATGATGATTGAGAATGGTGAATAGTTGTTTTGCTTTGTGTTGTTTGGGGAACGCTCCCGCCGGTAAAGCCACAGTTGTATAAAACATACGCGACAACGATCATCACTCATACCCAACATTTATTCATGACGGACACCACAACATAACAACATGCAATGAATAACATAACAACAGAGATAACTAGAACATTTTGTTGAAAAGCTTTTCAAAAGCTTTTCCTTCTCAACCTCGGCTTGAACATCCATCAGACGGGCCTGTGATTCGAACATCTTTGTTTGAGCCTCGAACATCCTCGTTTGAGCTTTGATTCCCTCCAGCTTCGTCTGATCCATCTCCGACAGCACTTTCTAAAACGTAGAGTTAAATTCACCATCTATTAACAAGAAACAATCAAATCTAACCAACCTCCTTCTCGCCTCTTTTTCCACAAATTATTTCTTCAGCTGAGCACTCCGTATTGCAGTTTTTCATTGCCTCAAGAGAATCCTTAACGCCAAAACCCTCTGCCACCCCTTTGCCAACGATGTCGAGAACAATCAAGTCTTCCTGAAAATAAATAGCAAGTCTAAACAGCTTCTAACAAAAAGATAAAGCAAGCCTACATACCGGAGAGAGTTGTTCGCCTGGAGCAGACCCCGTCTTTAAGCAGGCATCGTATCGACCAATAGGAGCTGTGCGAATGTTCAGCCAGTAGACTTTCTTCACGTAGGTAGCTTCTTTACCGGACATAAGAGAATCACCTTCAGCGACCATCAGCTTCCGAATGTCCTCCCACCTCTCCATCTTCTTTGCGTCCGTGACGTGCGAGGAAAAAGCGCCGAAGAGAAGCCCTTCGTTTATCTGCACGTTCTTCAGGGAAACCTCACGAAGCTGGCTCGTTTCTTCTTTCTTTCGCCTCTCTGCACTTGTTAGAATGGTTGACTGACTCATCGGGAACTAAAAAAAAACTTGAACGATCATAGAAGTGCGACATGCATAAAGACATAGATAGACGTAGCTACATGCAACGAACATGAGTATACAGTGAATAAGACAAAAATCCCAAATAAAATAAAATAAAATATTTCAACATCGATGTCGACATCGATATCAACATCGATGTCAACATCGATGTTAACATCGATTTTCAAATCAAAATCGATTTTAAAATCGAAATCGATGTCGATGGGAAAAATTGGCCCTGGGTTTTTTGTGTGTAAAGGAAGGTCATGCATCTTTAAAATCTAAGTTTTATTAAGCAAGGAGATGCCAGACTTTCACTCAAAGACTTTCTCAACAACGAAGACCAATTAGCACTCGAGACGCTGTAGATTTTGTCCGAGCTGACATGACAATGGATGCAAAAGTGTTAGGGTGTTCGTCAAGTTCAATGGCACGTTCTTATCAGAACTACAAGCGTGAGGCAAGCTATGAAGAAGGAGATAAAGGCATGGACAAAGATGATGGCATGGAAATTCTCATTCCTGATAGACTTAATGACAAAGTGTTCATAGACACAATCCTTACTTGGTATGACAGTCGTAAAAAGCAAGATGTGGTTGGAAGAATTATTGGCTTTGCAAGCAATTTTGGTGTGCGTATGCTTAACAGATATCGTAAGGAAATTTGCATAGACGGAACATTCAAGGCAATATTTAAATATTGTTTTTTGTACTGATTATAGTAATTTTGAAAGCATTTATAGACAGCTCCAAAAGCCTTTGCCCAGCTCTGGAATGTGGCAGTTATAGTTGAAAGGACAGCAATTCCTTGTGTCTACGTCTTAACGACTGCAATGAATGAACTTATTTACTCAACGATTATGAATGCCCTGAAGGACGTGCTAGAAGACAACTGGGCTCCTACTATAGTGATTTCTGACTTCGAATCAGCAGCTTTAAATGGAGTGATGTCCCAACTGCCACAGACCACATATTATGGTGGCTGCCTCTTTCATTTAGCTCACAATGTATTTGGTAAAATACAGGCAGTTCCATCTTTGTTGAATGCCTACAACACCAGTGAAAAGGCTCGAGAGGACATGAAATCATTATACGCGCTAGCATTTTTGCCTATTAGTTTGGTGTATTTTGGGTTTTGTGTCCTTGTTGAAGAAACTGACTCTGATAATGAAGGATGGATAGGTGGGTGAATAGTTAAAAAAAACTTACGCAATAAAAACAGCAGTTAAGATATCTTATGCTACTTTTTTCCACACATATTGGTTCTCACTACGTTTCAAATGCAAATATTGTTTTTAATGGTGTGGGTGAAGAAGGAGACAGTGAGTGTATTTTATACAAATTTTGCATCAGTAAAAAACAATATGTTTTATTCAGACTATGTTAAAGACTATTTTTTCCCACGTCGACTAATAAAGGCTCGATATAGCATTGAATTTTGGAATGTACAAAGCCGCACTACGACTGAACTTAGCCGGACAAATAATTCCTTAGAATCTTGGCATCGTGTCTGGAATACTCTGCTTGAGAAAAAGCCACCAATGAGCAAGTTAGTGAAACAAATGAAACAAGAAGATTTATTGTGGGAAAGTCGCATATAGTCTACTCTCGATAAACTGGCACCCCTGGGGACCAGCCTGGGGTGCCAGTTTAGTGGGATGTTACTTTGCCTAATTTCTCTGTCGGCCAGCCAAATAGGGCTTTTTCAAAGTGCCAGTTTATCGAGGGTGCCAGTATATTGGAGTGCCAGTTTAACGAGAGTAGACTGTACTTGAGTATGAAGCGGCTCCCAGCCGTCAAACAACCCTCTCTAAAAGATCTCGAAGTGAGAATAACAAAGACGAGAATCTTAATTTACTATGCAATAATTTTTGCAATAGAGACGCTAACTCCTTAACAAGAGAATATTTTATTGATTATCTTAAAAAAATTTCCAGATTTCTTAAATATATATATATGTAAACATAAAATCGACAAGTAAATAAGTTTAATACTTTGATTATAAATAAAAAAAATTACTAAGAGTAGCTGTAAATCTGGTTTCTTGAGTGTGTAATAATACTTGCAAACAAATAATTATGATATGTAAATAAACAAGTATAAGTTGCATATAGAAAACCAGCAAAGAAAATGTAAAAAACAAGGCTTAGACGAAAAAATGTAGCTTATATAGCAAAATATTTGATTTCGCGCCATTAAGCGGATTTTCGTTAAGCAGATTTTCGTTAAGCAGGTTTTCACCTAGCCGAAAATTGCGCGCTAACTTTTTTCTTTTAGTCAAAGAGACAAAGTTTTTAATAATTTTTTTAAAAGTGATAATACTAAGAGGTAGCCCTAAGATTCTAGTTTCTTACAAGGTTTCATTTGTTAAAACATGCTTGCGAAATATGGCACAAAATGCTAAAAGTATGGAACAAATCAGAAAATAATTACTTTTTTCTGATTTGTTTCATACTTTTAGTTTTTTGTCTCATATTTCGCGAGCATCTTCAAACAAATAATGCCTTATAAGAAACTAGAATCTTAGGCTACTTTTTAGTATTTAGGGTTGTCGAGTACTCGAAATTTTCGAGTACTCGACTCGACTCGATACTCGAAACCTGAAAAATTTCAAATATTACTCGAAATTACTCGATTTCGAGTAGAATTTTTGTCGAAATTTTGGTTAAAAGTTCAATAATTTGAAGTTGTTAAGGCATAATAAAGCCATAAAAAGAAAAAAAATTGGTCCTCGTGAACATTTTTGATTATTAAATTCTATATTTCGATTTCAAAATTTTCGATTACTACTCATTTGCGCAAAACTCATGAGTTTGCGCAAATGAGTTTAGCGCAAATTTTTTAAAGTTAGAGGTTCGAATCCTAGTGGTACCAATGGTACCTAGTTTTTTTGAATAACAACCATAAACTAGTTTTTATAAGACCAGTAAACCTCAGGCTGGATAGGAGGTCCACCTGGTACTTCTTTTGAATAGGCATTCACCTCGAAAATCCGATATTTTGGATTAAACTGAAAGTAATTAAAAATCAATGTACCCTATCCAGAATCGTGTCCTGAACACGGTTTTTTAAGACCAAAATGCTGTTTTAACCAACTGGAATGTCAATACCGTGGGTAGTTACCCATTTTAAGGTGGTCGACCTTAAACTTTTGTGGATTATTCTGAGTTAGCAAACAAATTTTGCATGCCAAATCAGTCTTGAAAAAGGTTTTGGAACATTAAAAACGTAAAAATTTTTTTGATCCAAGTGGACGACCACTTGGTTTTGTTATACCCAGGTGGTCGTACCCAGGTTGAAGAACTCAGGTAAAACTCCCGTGTAGGGAGCACTTGAACTATACCCCACATCTCAATTGAACTATACCCCACATTTTTTTGCCTTGGTCCCCCCTGTTGTTTTTTTGTGATCTTTTAGGCTTAGGCAAAAAAATCACAAAAACAACAGGGTGGACCAAGGCAAAAAAAGTGTGGGGGTATAGTTCAATTGAGATGTGGGGGTATAGTTCAATTTAGCCCCGGTAGTAATATTTTCGTCTTGTAAAGAACTTAAAATTTAAAATGTTTTTCTATGATTCCACTTCAGTTCCACTGGATAATCTACGCACCAACTAAACCAAGTGGTCGTCCACTTGGATCAAAAAAATTTTACGTTTTTCGTGTTCCAAAACTAGTTTTTCGGACTAATTCAGGCATGCTGGAGATGGTTTGATAGTTGTGAAATGCCGTTTTTTCTAGTATTTTTTGAGTATTCGGCAATAATTTATCTTACCAAAACTCAAGAAATGCCCTACAAAACGGTATTTTACCACTATCAACCATCTTCAGCATACCCCAATTAGTCCAGAAAACAGGTTTTAAGACCCGAAAAAGTAAAAAAAAGTTTATGCTCCAAGTGGACGATCACTTGGTTTGGTCGGTTAAGACTAAGAAATTTAAATTCCAGCAAAATTTTTCACTGAAAGTGAGAGTCAAAAAAGTCATTGGGTACACTGAAAGTAAGAGTGCGAGTGAAAGTAAGACTGAGAGGCAATTTTTTTCTATTGGGTACAACACTGAGGTTGAGAGTGAAAGGCAGAGTTAGAATGAAAGGAGAAACCGCTAATTAGATACGTGGCTTACAGGACACGAAACTACTTCAGGACTGGGGTTTCTATTTCAAATCGTGTTCGGGACACGATTCTGAATAGGGTATAGCTTATGCGGTCCCTTTATTGGAGAGACCCATATATCTAAGTTTAACTGTGTCCATTGTACCTTTTAGATTGTGTTTCTGTAATTTCCCTGGAAAAAAGTCAAGTTTTTGGCCAGAAGTTGTTTTGGTTAAAAATGGGTTTCCGGCAGAAAAAGTATTACAAACATCTTTTAAATTATTAAAAATCTCGACTTTCGGCAAAAACAGATGGAAGAAAATTTATCCGTATTTCGGTCCTTAAAACGGTCCGTGTTTGCGGCCCGTTTTACGGACACGGATACGGCCCATTTGGTGGAAATGTACACGGACCGTTTTACGGCCCGCATTTTCGGACACGGATACGGATGCATTGGGGGCATCCCATTAGGGTGGTTCAAAGGGGAATGACGTGCAATTCTGAGCGATAAAGTCCATCTGACTGGAATTCTGATCCGCTCAATCGATTTTTCTCGCAAAAATTTAACCGCTTCTTAGTAAACCCCTCAAAAACAGTTTTTATCCCAAAAACATACTTTATGTGTTAGAAAAATAAAAAAGAATGCAGAATTACAACTGAAAAAATTGCACCAAAAAAGCCAATTTGCTCCAAAAAAAAGTTTTTTTGCCCCAAACAAAAGTATTTTTGGCCCGAAAAAAAGTCTTTTTGACCCAAAAAGTCTTTTTGAACCAAAAATATTTGACCCAAAAAAAAATCTTTTTGCGCCAGCTAAATTTTGACTAGGGTTGGGTAATTCTGCGGAAAAAGTATTTCTCCGGGTAATTACCCGGATGATTTCGGGTGATTACCCAAGTAATTACCGAGAAATAAGGCCGAAAAAGGATTTTTCCAGGTAATTACCGGGGTAATTACCAATCAACCAACCCTAATTTTGACCCAAAAAAGTCTTTTTGCTCCAAAAGAAGGTCTTCCAAAAGAAGGATGTCAGATTCGATTCCACTGTCTGGTCTGTTATTTTTGATCATTCATGTTCATACATCATAAAAGATTGCACATTTGAATTTGCCAAATTCCCATTGTCATCAACAAGTATGATCCATTAAAGGGTCATGCCCACGTTAATAAGAGGTGGCGCCCGGGAATTCAAAAATTTTCCTAATCATTGAACTTCTGTACGGATTTTTCAACTTGGTTTCTAACCAAACAATACCTAAAATTGAATTCTAGGCCTTGTTGTGTTAGAAACCAAGTTGAAAAATTCTTACAGAAGTTCAACGGGGTGCGGTCAATTGATCGACGGTCAATTGATCTACGGTCAATTGACCAACAGGTCAATTGATCTACAAATTAATTTAAACTAGCATTTCGTGTTTTTCACTGTCTTTTTGGGTGCATTTGGTTTTCTTCAAACTGGCTTGGTAGTATTTGGCTCATCCTCATGCTTGCATCTTCAAATTATTTTCTAAACAGTTCGAATTCATCGACACCGAATTTATTGACACTAATAAAAGCTTTAGTCTTTTATTTAATACATTTTCCGGTTGGATATTTTGCGGTGGTCATTCGTTCATATATGAATCTCTGATGATCAATCTCTAATGGTCTCAGTCCCTTAGTCATAATCAATGGTCTCATTCCATCCTCACTAATATTGATAACTCCTCAACAGCCCTGAACTATCTTTAATATTCCTGCTTCATTCTTAAAAGGCCATGACACGCGTTCTCCGCCAATTAAATTTTTTTTCTTCTAATCATTGAATTTCTGTACGGATTTTCAGCTTAGTTTCTAACGAAACAAGGCTTGGAATTTAATTTTAGATGAAGCTGTGTTAGAAAGGGCAGGAGTAAGATGCGGCAAATCACATTGCGACAAATCAAATTGGCGACAAAATCAGATTGCGGCAAATCAGATTGCGACAATTCAAATTGCGGCAAAATGAAATTCCGACAATTCAAATTGCGACAATTCAAATAGCGGCAAAATCAAATTGCGACAATTCAAATTGCGGCAAAATCAAATTGCGGCAAATCATATTGCGACAATTTAAATTGCAGTAATCAAATTTGAACTTTCAAGTAATGCTTAATCTGCCACCACTATGTGGTCTCAATAAGCTGCCGTCTAAACAGGCTTGTTTGTGAGATGAGATTTTGCTAGAAACCAAAAATTGACTAGCTGTACAAAAATCAGCAAACAATCAAATAGTATATAGTATAGTACAGTATTCGTTTTCCATAGCTGAAAGAAGCAAAGAAGTAAAGTCAGGCCAGGAGGAAAGCGAAAAAAATGATATACAAATATTTACTCACAAAGTGAACGAAAATACCTAACGTATAAATAACGATCAATCCAA
The DNA here is from genome assembly GCA_004194705.1 of Ditylenchus dipsaci. Taxonomy (NCBI): domain Eukaryota; kingdom Metazoa; phylum Nematoda; class Chromadorea; order Rhabditida; family Anguinidae; genus Ditylenchus; species Ditylenchus dipsaci. The sequence continues at coordinate 19,021 of SADC01001003.1, forward strand.
ATAGCAGCCCAATGTGACCCTCCCACTTATGCCGCAATTTGATTTTGCCGCAATTTCATTTTGCCGCAATTTGATTTGTCGCAATTTGAATTGTCGCAATCTGATTTGCCGCAATCTGATTTTGCCGCAATTTGATTTGTCGCAATGTGATTTGCCGCCATCTTACTCCTGCCCGTTAGAAACCAAGTTAAAAAGTCCGTACAGATATTCAATCATGTGAAATTTCTCAAATTGGCGGGGGACAACCATTGTCTTAGACGGCAATGGCCTTTAAAGGTCCTGAGCGACCTTCAATGGTCGTTCAGGACTTTGCGTACTAGGTC
>SADC01001004.1:0-19064 GCA_004194705.1 Ditylenchus dipsaci
AACGTCGTGTCCCGTTGGGTGCGTAGATGTTTCGTCGAAAATTCCCAAACGGGAATTTATGGAGGAAACGTCTTAACAGAACGCCAAGTTGTACACGCTCAAATTCATTCTTATTTTTTGTCTTTAATAACATCTACTTCGTTAGAATTTTGCGCTTTTTTTTTTTGCGTAATTTTTCTATGTGGTTTCCAGAAATTTCTATGGTGCATAACTCAACCTATCACATGATTTCGCTAACTTTTTGGCAGGACCACTCAGAACATTAACTTTTAGGAAAGTAATAATGCTAGGAAAGGTGCTTTTCAAAAACAGCATTGTCCCTAGAGTATATTGTCCTAGTGCCCCTGTTCTAGAAGGCGCTTTTCCAAGAAGGCCATTGTCCGAGAATACATTGTCCAGTTGTCAATTGTCCATCATCTTTCATTTTCCTATATGCGCGTTCTTTCTAGAAGGGGCTTTTCCTGGCAATATTACTTTCCTAGAAGTTAATGTCCTGACTGCTGGCCCTGCCAACTTTTTTATCCCTCGAATAGATTATTATCTATTAATAAGTTATTGAAACCAAAAACTGATGAAGAATCGCTTTATTCTGAAATTTTACCTATCAATATTGAAAATTAACGTTTTTCGTCTACTCTTTTTTCGTGCAAGTTCCCATTCCCTTGCAATGTGAAGTGTGCTTTTCTTTGGCCGCAAAGCGGCCAAAAATTCCTCTTTGTCTTATTTTTCCGGGGTTTTCGATAAATTTTCGGTGCCGAGTTTTCCGTGCCCATTTTTTCTCAACTCTCATGTATGTTACATACCTAAATGTATTTGAAATCTTAGCTACATCTCTATATAGTATTTGGACGGGGGATCCGTTTTTCACAGGATTTCAAAAATCGACGTATTAAAAAGTTATGACCGTTCAAATTGTTTCAAACTTCTTGGAACACTCCGTAAAAGTGTATTATTTCACTGCATTTTAGTGAATTGCTCTGGACATCGAATAAAAAGAAAAAGGAATAGGGACGATATAGGCTCTAACTGATTTGGTTTGCTAAAAAACCTGAAAAATGCCATGAAAACCTGAATGTGCCACGAAAAACTTCAACCTTAAATTTGACAAAGTTTTTGTTTTGATTTTTTGACATTTTTTTTTTATCTGTGTAGCCCTGGATCTCAGCTCCTCAACTGGCTCATTTATAAACGTTTACGCCAACGACAACGAAAATTTTTCTTCCAAATTAGACAAATTTTGCGTTTAAGTCAGAATTTTAAGGATTAACTATATTCTCCCACACGTTTTCACTCGAAATCTAGTCTAAAAAAATGCAGAATTTGTCCAATTTCGAATGAAAAATTTGTTGTCGTTGGCGTCGTCGTTGTCGTTGGATTTTTTATAAATAGATCGTCGTTGTCGTTGTCGTCGTCGTTGCGAAAAAAAGGGGTTTCATAAAAAAAATATTCCAACGACACGTTTTATAAATGAGCCATAATGAGATATCAAACTCCACTGAATCATTACAAAATCATAGAATTTAGGGATTTGATTGAAGTAACTTTTTTGTTTTGTTACTTCATTTAAACACCCGAATAGCTACTTTTTTAATTTTTTTTCTTTCTTTTTCAACCAGCCTTGGCGTTCCTCCAGTCGGACTTTGCCAAATTCTTTGTTTCAGCCAATCAGGTTTTTGCCAATTCTTTAGTTCTGCAAATCGAGTCTGGCCAAAATTATCTCATGAGAATTTTAATAAGCTCACGAAAGTGATTATTCTAAATTTTTTTTGTCTTAAACGAAAACTTGAACTTCAGGCTAAATTTTTAGGAGTCCTGTATACACCTCCAGTTTTCTATCTTTTTTTTTCAGGGTACGTGTCAATTCTTTCCGCCGACCATTTTTCCGTGACAAATTTTCCGCCGGCCAACTTTTCGCCGACCTGTTTTCCATTCATCAATCCTGACCCTGTCTGACTTAGCCTGATCCGGCTGATCCAGTTCTAATCCGGCCTGATCTATCCGGCCCGGTTTTATTAGAGTCATTCTATTAAATTTACGTAGGTTTAACTGCAATTCCGAAAAGTTGAATTCGTAGAGCTCGTTGGAACTAAGAAAACGCGAAAAACAGCTTTGCACAATATTCACTCTATTTCGAGATACAGACACTGAAACTTTAGAGACAGGTCAGTTCGCCCCACGACAGTTCGCCCCGGTCAGTTCGCCCAAGATCAGTTCGCCCGGTCAGTGCCCCACGATCAGTTCGCCCGGTCAGTTCGCCCCAAGATCAGTTCGCCCCGTTTTTAAAAATGACCATTATGTCACAAAAAACAACCCCAAACTTATTTTTTTACTTCCTTGTAGTTCGGGAACATGTTTAAGTCCGTCCTAACATACGCTGGCCTACCCTTGCCTAAGCCTAAGCCTAAAACAAAACGGGGCGAACTGATCGTGGGGCGAACTGACCGGGGCGAACTGTCATGGGGCGAACTGACCGTACACCAAACTTAGGGGGTGGGTTCATTAGAGTGGATGGTTATATTAGAGGAAATACGGTAGTCTGCTATCAACAGAATTCTAACCTGTTAATATAAAAATTCGGAGGATGAATTTGCCGGAGGATGGATTTATCAAGGATGAATTTAAAGCAGCGCCGATCTTCAGCATTAAGAACTACTGCATGGACGAAATTCTGATGTGAAAAAGGAAATTGAATAAAGGCAGCGTGAATCGGTCGGTGGAAAATTGACTGGCGGAAAATTGTACGCTGGTCAACTGTTAATGACTAATGGCTTGTTCACGTTGTTAGAGTTAGAATTCGGGATTTCGGTTACGTGAACATTTCTGATCCTAACTCTAATCTCGAACTCTAACTCTACCTCTAACTCGAGGGTGTTCATGTACCTAGAGTTAGAAGTTCGAGGTTGGATTTGAAGGTGTCCATGCATATAACTTGGATTTTTCTTTTAGTGAACCCAAAAACTAACTTTCAGTGGCTTTAGACGGCTTTGGAGTGAGATTCTGAACTATCTAAGCTATATACATGAACATTTTCAAGCGGGACCTTTAACTCTAACTCGATGTACGTGAACACTATCGAGTTAAAGTTAGATTCGGTTTTTGAGTACATGAACACCTCTAACCCCGACCTCTAACTCTAACAACGTGAACAAGCCATAACGGTAATACTCATGAGGACACCTCATGAGGACGTGAGTTACCTCACGTGAGGAGAGCTTTTTGAAATTCTCACGCAATCTCATATTTTCATGAGCTCACGTCGTCCTCATCCTCACGCCCGAAAATTTGTCCTCACGCAAACCGTGCTACATGTAGATACACGCAAAAGCTCATCCTGACTACAACTATACTAGGGTGCATAGGCGCCTATCAGCAACTATATCGTACTTTGAACATTTGAATGATAGGTTTGTGTTAATACATGACGTACCTCCCAACAACACCCGCTTCCTTCCTGCTACAAACTTACCACTCACCCCCTCCTCCTCGGATACTTCCCTGGCCGTTGTGGAGTATCCAGGTAATTTATTCCTCATTCTAGTAGCTGGGGGGTCTCCATGTAGTTCGGGTCCAATCCTGGTGGTTCTATTGGGTCGAGCCCCATCCTGGTGTTTGAGAAGTATGCACGTGGTTCATGCGCGATCCTGGTATTTGGGTCATCTCCTGGTGGTTGTGGGTATCCACGTGGTTCGGGCCCCACAATGGTGGTTCGAGAACTTTCATGGTGGTTTGGGCCCATCCTGGTGGTTGAGGGTATGCATGTGATTCAGGCCCAATCTTAGTGGTTGGGGTATTTTCCTGTTGGTTCGAGGCCCATCTGGTGGTTGGGGTACTATCGTTGTTTATGTTGTATTTTGCTTATGTTTTAAAATTTCCACACAACTTTTAAAAATATGTTGAATTAATTTTTCGGAACGCAACCGACTCGCACCTCCATAACTTGCCAACGCAAAAGACTCGCCAACGCCATAACTCGCCAACGCTAAAAAACTCGCCAATGTCAAACTTGCCAACGCAAAACTCGCAAACGGCAAAATTTGCCAAACAAAAACTCGCCAACTCATCACAACCCCCACCGACCCCGAAACTACTTCTTCAGAGACTGCTTAAAAACCATTTTAAATCAACGATTTCGCCATAAAAAGACCAGAAAGGAGATTTGAAAGGGACAAATGGTTGTATTGTGAGTAAAAATATCAACTGGCATCCATTTCAACTGGCACCATTGAAACTTTGGATTAAAAATCGACAATTTTGACAGTAAAGTTTTCGGAAAGTCACTTCTAATACTAAATCTCTTCTTGAATCCGAATCCGTTGAGATCAGGTTTAAAAATTTCAGGGAGCTGAGATATTGGTATTTTGAGTAAAACATACAGAAATGCGGACCATTTCCTTACTTTGAAAGATATCTCAGCTCCTGAAATTTTTTAGACCTGATCTCAACGGATTCGAATTCAGGAAGAGATTTTGGTATTAGGAACTTTCCGAAACTTTTACTGTCGAAATTGTCGATTTTTAATCCAAAGTTTCAATGGTTGCCATTTGAAATAGAGGCCAGTTGAATGCCGTCCGTATTTTGAGGTGAAGCGACAATACAGGGGCCACTTATTTAAGATAGTTAGATCCTTAGAGTAATCATTCTCTTAGCGTTGAGGCTCACCATCAAACCCAGCAACTTTGGGTGGAGGAAAGTATGCGGTTCACTGTACCCCTATAAGTTTGGCTGGGTGGATCTCGAGGTGTTTTCGTCTAAGCCAGAGCTCATCGGAGCGTCTGGCCAAATTTTCGGATGGCTGAGGCTATCGATCGGCCTGGAACGAAAGGGCAAGTGCAAAAGAAATGAAGGTTCAAATCCCAGTAAAGGCACACTGTGTTTATTTTATTTATTTTTTTATTAAGTTCACTGACTACTAGGTCTGAAAACCATCGAGCAGTTGATTGCGACTATTTTCAGCACTGCTTCACTGTCCACATATGCCCTAAATTGGCACTAGGTCATTTCGTCCCCGGTCATTTCGTCCCCGGTCATTTCGTCCTGGTCATTTCGTCCCCGGTCATTTCGTCCCGGTAATTTCGTCCCCAAAAACGCCAATTTGAAATTTTCAAACAGGTTCAAACCTGGTGATAGCAAACATTTTTTCTAACTTAAAATCTAAAATCGCCTGGCACAAACTGGTTTGTAAAAGACAAAATTGCGATTTTACCCATCTGGCCTGCAAAATCTGGAGTGGGTACCAGCTGATCAAGTGAATATCCACCTAATTGCTGAATAAAATAGAGAATCTCAATACCTGTTTTTCTATGAACCAACCGCAGTTTTGCTGGATGCCCAATGTACCAACAAAACCCAGCGTCGTCCACTTGGATCAAAAATTCTTTTTTTCGTTTTTGTGTTCCAAAACCTATTTTCTGTACAAATTCGAGCATTCTAAATATAGTTTGACAGTAGTAAAATTACGGTTTGATGGTATTTTCACAGTTTTCGTGAATCTTGCAAAGGTAATTTTAGTACTGTCAAACCATCTTTAGAATGCTTGAATTAGTGCAAAAAACATGTTTTGGATTTCCCAATAACGTAAAAATTCGATTTAAGTGGACGACACTTGTTTTAGTTGGTGCATGAGAGATCCGAATGATCCAGCTGCTAGCATGGTCAGATGAATTAATATACTATCCTGGTATTGTCGATAAAGTACTGCATTTAGGTACCTCTAACTAGAAATTACTATCTACCCACACCCAAGTACCATCACCCAGCGCTTCCACCTGAGTACCGATTCATAGTCACTGCTTGTTACTACTACTTAAGTACTACTTTCTCGGTACTACCCCTTCATATATCACGTGGATTCCTTACGGGATAGGACACTACTCATGGGAAACTACTCCAGAACTGGGGTTCCTGATGTTTTAGCATTATAAAACTGTGTTCAGGACTTGATTCTGGATAGTACAATGATTTTTAATTACTTTCAATCAAATCCAAATTTCGGATTCTGGAGGTGGATGCTCATTTTGAGGAGGTACCAGGGAATCACCCTATCATCCTGAGGCTCACGGGTCTTATAAATACAAATCTATGACTGTCATTCAAGAAAAAAATGTCTGCTACCACATGGATCTGAACCTGTTTGAAAATTTCCAAATTGGCGGCTTTTGGGGACGAAAAGGCCAGGGGACGAAATGACCGGGGGACGAAAAGACCGTCGCCCTAAATTTGTAATTTCATGCAATGACAAAATTGTGTAGAATTGGACATCAATGGGTGCTTTTTGAATTCTAACTGTAACTGAATATTACTTTCTCATAAGTTTGATAGCTCAAATGAAAGATTAGAACCTTGGCTACATTTTTGTAATATGAAACGTGTGACTTGTATAAAAAAGTCAATAAATATCAGTTAAACCAGTCAAAAAACCCCAAAAACCATCGACTTTCAAACATTAAGCCGATTTTAGCCTGTGAATCAGCTTCAGTAGGTGTGTAACCTTGTGATGATAATCTTGTCGAATAGCCAAGAGTATGAGTATCATTTTGAGACCAAACTTATAAATTAAAGGAGATGAAAAAATACGACATGCGGCCAGTGGTGGTCGAACCTGTGACCTAGACAAAGTTCCCTATCGACCTAGAGAAGCTTGTGAAGTTTCCCATCCCTTTAATGGTATAGTGGTTGCTTTAATATGCTATCGTAATTAATGTACCGTATTTACTGTATTAAGTCCCATGGGGAGTTATTTTTCAACCTCTAAAATCGAAAAAATTTTGAGGTCGATTTTGAGATTTTTGGTGCTCAACCAAAACCTGAAAGTGTATCAGGTAAACTCGCGGCAACTAAGAAAAACGCAAAAAACAGATTTAGGCTGAGATATGAGGTCTGTAGGGTGGGGACTTATTAGAGGGTGGGGAGTTAATACAGTAAATACGGTAGTTTATTTTTGTAATTTCACATGACTAACTTTTATTAAATGAAATAAATACATGTATCTTTTTTCCAAATGGAAAAATTTAATAACCCCTGAACAAAATTAAAATGTATATTTGTGGGTTTCGCAATGGCAAGTTCTGCGTTGGCGAGTTTTTTGAGTTGGCGAGTCTTTTGTTGGCAAGTTTGTTGCGTCCCATTTTTCATATGATTTATTTATTCTCTTTCTTATCTGGAGAGATCTAGACAATTCTCATATAGATATCTCGTCACTGGTTAATAATTGTATATTTTCGGGAGAAATGAACGTTCGGGGAAATGAACTTTCGGGGGAATGAAGCTTCGGCGAAATTAACTTTCGGGGGAAATGAAACGTACCCTCAGGAAACCAATAACCGAGTGTTGCCAATGCCACATATTCTGATCATTGATTTAAGTTCTTTAAATACATGTTTTGTTATTGCCGTCAATGAAATAATATCGTCACATGGCCGGGGATCATTAATTTTTTGGCGAGCACTCACTTGCGGATTTTTTTTTTGCGGATTCCACATATGCGGATCAAACTTATGCGGATTGTATGTTTGCGGATTTCACACTTGCGGATTTTAACTTGCGGATTTTTTTTTGCGTAATCCACATTTGCGGATTTTCACTTGCGGATTTTTTTTTCCGGATTCCACATTTGCGGATTTTCACTTGCGGATTTTTTTTGCGGAATCCACATTTGCGGATTTTCACTTTCGGATTTTTATTTGCGGATTTCACATTTGCGGATTTTCTTTTGCGGATGTTTTTTGTGGATTCCACATTTGCGGATTTTTTGTGTATCATGCATTTGCGGATTTTGACTTGTTAAATTTTTAGCGGGTTATACATTCGTGGTTTTGTATATCATTGGATGATACCACATTCGTAAATTCTTACAAAGAGGATTTTGATTTCTGTATTTTACACAAATGGTTTCTTCTGTAAAGTCTTATGCAAATACAGTCGACTCTCTACATAACGACTCTCTGTATAACGTCCCTCTCCTCATAACGTCCCAGTGAAACTGGTTTGGTTGGTCTGAACTAAATACTCGAACAACTGCCTCTCTATATAGCGACTCTCTACATAACGTTCCTCTCTACATAACGTCCCAATTCGGCTGGACGCAGCTTTAAAGACACCTCTCCATATAACGTCTTTTCGAAAAAACATTAAAATTGAAAGCGTCTCGACAAGAAAATAACTCATTTTTTTGCTTCTAATATGTTCAGTTTGGTCAGCTTTCAAAATTTGCTGTTTTAGAGATTACAAAGTTGATCTCTACAAGGCGCTGCGCTTCCTTCACCGTTTCTGGTCGAATGTCAAGCCGGAAACTATCGCCAACTGCTTCCGAAAAGCCAAATTTATCAAGGACTCGGAAGTAGGCCTTTTATTTTTCACAAAAAAATTTTTTCTGTGTTTTAAGCAAGGCGCTGGCAGTCGAGAGAATCAGAAAGAATTACGCTGTGAATCACATGTTCAATTTGATTTCAGAGCCATAGATGTCATTAAAAAAGAAGAGCTTGTTGCCGAAACGAAGCTTAGAGAATATGAACTAGATCCAACTGTTGGATTATTAGTGCGCCCCCGTTCTGTTCAATCCCAATCAACAGACCTGGCTATTTGGGAATTGATAGAAATATATGATACGCTCCAAACACCCACAGATGAGGAAACCTTACAGCATCTAAAAGCCCTTCAATTTCGCATTATGAAAAATGGCTTTGACAATTGGGACGATTAGAATATCATACTGCAATTTTATCGCTATTATTAATGACTTGTCTGAAAAAAGTACTAAAACTGATAACTTTAGGAAACAATTAGTTTTTGTTTTCTTTGTGTATTTCTACTATACTACCTGAGTTGTGTGTGAATCTGCACTAATGGGTCAATGTCATTACAGTCGAGTGTCTAAATAGAGTGACAGACCCAAAAGCTCGTTCCCGCCTTGGGTCCGACACTTTTTTACTTTGATTTTTGAAATATTCTGCTAAGCCTAATTCGTCAGTCTGATCGTGGTTTTTAGATAAATGGTTAATACTTTTGGTGAATGCAATCTCCCGCTTTTATTAATGACATAGACTCAATAGTAATGTAGACCTAATAAACATAAAATTTGTACACAAAGAATTAACAAATAATAAACCGCCTGTTCTTATTGCTTGCGTAAAACTCGCAAATCAAAATCTGGTTGTATCCAAATGTAGAATGCGCAAGTGCAGAGTACGCGATTAAAAATCCGCAAATGTGGAAACCGCAAGTGTGGAGTCCGCAAGTGAACGTCCGCAAATGTGGAAACCGCAAGTGTGGAGTCCGCAAGTGATAATCCGCAAAAAAAATCCGCAAGTGTGGAATCCGGAAGTAAAAGTCCGCAAAAAAGGAATCCGCAAGTGTAGAATCCGCAAGTGATAATCCGAAAGAACGAATCCGCGAGTGTGGAATCCGCAAGTGATAATCCGAAAGAACGAATCCGCAAGTGTGGAATCCGCATGTGAAAATCCGCAAAAAACGGCTCCGCATGTGTAGAATCCGCAAAAAAAAATCCGCAAGTGAGTGCTCGCCAACGAAACACACCGTGCATCCTTCTCCGTCTTCTTCTGCGCTGACCATTTGTTGTGCTTTCATTTGGATCGTTCGGCGACTGACCTTGAGCTTCTTTGAACGGCGCTCCCTGACCCAAGCTGCCAATTGCGTGTCGAGATCTTTGAACTTGAGCGGGCGACCACCACCAGGATGTTTCTTCTTGTTCTTGCCATCCGTTGCGGATTCCCTAGAAGTGAAAAAAAAATATATCAAACAGAAAAGCTGGAAGGAAATCTAACTTGAGTTGTTTCAGCTGGTTCTCCTTCTTGACCCACTCAATGACTGACGAGAGATCAATGTTGAACTTTTTGCTGGCTGCTTTCTTCGAGACTTGCTTGGCATGCTTGACCACTTGCAGCTTCCATTCTGTTGAGTAGGCCTTGCGCTTTCTGGACTTGACTGGCTGCTCATCTTCGCTGCCGGACAGATCGCTTCCGTAGTTCTGAATAATTTGGTCCATAGCTTCACTGAAAAAGAAAGAAAAATCAATAAAAATTCAAACGCTGTTTTTTGTGGCAATTGGGATAAAATGACCCTCCAGGGGTGTGGTTTATTGGAGAGTGTGGGTTTATTTTTCGACCTCCCTCTGGGGTGTGGGTTTATTAGAGAGTGTGGGTAGAATAGAGAGTGTGGGTATATTAGAGAAAATACGGTATGTAGACCCATCCCTGTCGATTCTTTCGAACTTGTCCCAAATGGCATGCAGTCTCTTTTTCAATGGAAGCGTTGCTCGGCCTTCCCCACTCGATGGAACTTGAGCATCTTCTTGCGACATTAATAAGCTGAAATACAAAGTTTTACAAACCTGACACTGACAGAATTAATGCAGAAAAGTTTTCATACTAGTAATCGACAGAAAAATATCATCTGACAAAGCGAAAATTTCACAAATTGGGATCTGACAATTTCCAGGTCATGTTGACAAATTGTCATGATGACAAGCTATCATGATGACAAATTTTCATTTGACAATTTTTAAAAAATTGTCAGATGACAAATTGTCATATGACAATTTGGGAAAAATTGTCAGATGATAATGGTCATTATGATAAATTGTCATTTTGTCATCTGACAAAATGACAAAATGATAATTATCATTGTCATTTTGCAATCACTGGTGTGTAGTTAGTGAAATCGCCATTTTGGTATTGACAAACCGTGTTCAGCACATGATTTTAGGTAAGATAGGATGGTTTTCTGACTTACTTGAAAAAATTTCCAATTTTCCAAAAAATTGTAGCCCGTAGCCTTAGCCATCAATTTTCCATGGAAAATTTTCCAATTTTCCACTTTCCATTTTCCACTTTTCAAATAGTGAAACAGAAGCGGAAATTTTCCATGGAAATTTTCCACTTTTCACTTTCCACTTTCCATTTCCAATTTTCCATTTTCCAAAATGTTAGTGAAACAGAAAATGACTTTCCATTTTCCACTTTCCATTTTCCACTTTCCATTTTTCAATCTTCAATTAGTGAAATAGGCCCCTGGAGTGCCAGTTGACAGAGAATAAGTCAATCTCAGTCAGATGAAGTCAAATCAATCACAGAGTGCCAGGTAGTCGCGAGTGTCGGATAACTGGAGTACCGGATAACCGAAGTTCCACTGTTGTAGTTTAAGCGAGTTGAACGATTAGCTAGTCGTGGAGTCACTTTTGACTGATTTATGTCTCAAGTATGTATGTGTGCTCATTTTAACCCAAATCCAACAAGCATCCTGTTACCCGAAGGGCAAGCTACTTATGAGCAAGGCTTTTGATAACAATTGCATATAGGGGCCTTTTTTGCATGACTCTAGTGACCAAAACAGGGTAGAAGAGGTCCTTAAAAATAAACGTTTACACACTTTCGGTCGAAAATTTGAATGAGGTACCCTATAGGACCTGAAATGAATACAAATTTTATTATAAAACAGTAACATATTGATACATTTCAATTTATGATTTCAAAATATGGAATTTTAAAATCGGGGCCCAACTGCGATATGCCCAAATGCGTAGTAACCAAAAGACACGACCTCGTAGGGGTCCGCGACGTTTGAGTCCCGGGCCGTTTGGGTCCCACGGCCGTTTGTGTCCCGGCCGTTTGAGTCCCGGCCGTTTGGGTCCCAGGCCGTTTGAGTCCCCGCACAACTATTATTCATTTTCAAAAAAATGTTTTTGTTTTGTTAAAAGAATTGTTTCGTGAATTAAACTGATATTTATCTAGAGATCTGATGTTGTATGCTATTACAGAACTGGCCCGAAGAATTGTAAATGGCCTCAGTGACTATTCAAGCGATGAAGAAAATTAACAGCAAGCTGCCATTCAGCCTTTACGGTCTACTTCCGGTTACTACGCGTTTGGGCCCCTCCGCATACAATCCATCAAAAATTTTGACTTTTCTAGATTTTCTACCTGCCTGCCTTCGGCAGCCAACCTAATTCAATAGGAAGCCCCTTTGAGGGTACATGGTCCGGGATAAGGGCTGACCCTTTAGGGGTACATGGTACGGGATAAGGACTGACCCTTTGGGGGTACATGGTACGGGATAATGGCTGACCTTTTGATGACCCACATAGCTTTTTATTGGTGCAGCACCAGTTCTAATACGTACAACACATCTGCGTTGAAAAATATAAAATTTTTATAATTGGGGCCTAAATTCGGGGCCCAAATGCGGGGGCCCAAATTCGGGATCAATGCTGGGGAGCATTGATTGCTCGGCTGGGGAGTAAAACGGCCTGGGACCCAAACTGCCTGGGACCCAAACTGCTTGGGACCCAAATGGCCGGGACTCAAACGGCCGGGACACAAACGGCCGTGGGACCCAAACGGCCCGGGACTCAAACGTCCTGATCCCCCTCGTAGCCCAAGCAAACACTTTCTATTGCCACCAAAATAAGCCGAAAAAACGTAGCAGAATTTTATTAACAACAGTACCAGGATCTGACATATGAAAGGCCAAATGTTTAACGAGAGCAAACACCGATTAACTTAAACTCAATCTACTTGGAAAGATACTCAAGCGTTCTCGGAAGTAGCTTTCGAATATTCAGCGTCCTCAGTCAGCTTCTTTCGCGTTTCGTCCGTCTTGGCTTGCTCAGGCTTTTCAGTGTCCTTCGCATCATCAGTATCTTCTAAACTGAGATTTTTAACTGAAAAAGTGCGATTGAAGGAAACCGACCGTTTTCGTCGTTCTCCGGCTCAAAATCTTTCACAATGTCCATGTTGATAACAAGACTGCCGCCACAATGAGCTGAGTCCACGCTATTAAAATCCATAGCACCCCCATCAAAGCCGCCCTTTTTCAGCGATTCTTTGATCTGAAACACATAAGAGTTATATAAAAGTCCTGATTTAATATATTACGAAATCTTACCAGACTCCGAATCAAGTGCGCTTCAACAGGCAGCACTTCTTCGCAGTCGAAGATGAGATCCAAAGCGGCACATGACTTCCAATGGTAGTGGACACGATCCTGAAACAACAAGAGGGTGAATTCTCAATCCTGAAAGGGGCATGCCCAAGCGTATAAGAAGCGAGGCCCGGGAATTCCAATTATTTTCCTACAAATTGGACTTCTGTGAAAACCAAGTTAAAAAATTTGAATTCCCAGACAACACCTCTTATTAACGTGGGCATGGCCATCAAAGTCATAACTGAAAAACGAACTCACCTTATTAACAAGACCTCTTTCATAGATTTCATCCCAATTGCTGCGAAGACGACGGGCAGCTTCCTCAAAACGCTGGCGTGGCGTATAAACATCCCGCATGGTAATCAGGTATTTGTCACGATCATCGATATTGAGGATACCACCATATTTCAGGGTCACCAGCTCATCTTTGCAGAATTGAATCTTAATGCAGCTCTTTAGACACACAAACGTTAGAAAGTCTGAAAAATACCAGAATGGAAATTTTGGCGATTTTATCATCTGTTATAGATGAATCCTTCAGGAGTTCGTTCAGGTAATCATTGAAAATAACATGAGCATTCTGCTTGTTCTAAATTTTTTTTGTGAAACTCGATATAAGAATTCGCAGCAGAGAACGCACAATGACTATAGACATGCTTTGAGCACGATCTATTATAAAACCAGCAGTTTTTCCTTGAAGGAATAAGAGCCTGGCGCAGTCTAATAATCCGAAAAAGTTTATGATCTCATGAAAGACCTCTTGCGGTATGATCATATTTTTTGTGAAGAAAAATTTGGCTCTGGATGGTGAGAGGAAATTTAGCTGTGAATAACGTGAATTTCCAGAAAAAAATTATTTTTTGGAATATATCGCGCTATCATAGATAAGTGTCAGTCAAAAAACAGTCAATCATTACACAAAATGATTAGCTCAAAAAAGTCTGGAGCCATTAATAAATAAAAGACATATGACTTTTGATGCCAATGGCCAACACAATTTTGAGGGCTAGGATACTTCGCCATGAGGACAGTTCGCGACGGTCTTTTTTTTTAATTCTCCATATTATACCAGTTCTTGTTTCAGTAAAAAAGTTTTTCTGAGGTCACTCAGAATCTGAATTTTTTTTCAGGAATCTGAATCAAAAGGCAGAATTTTTAAAAAATTGCTTGTGTGCTGAGATTTGACTTGAAGTTGGAGTGCCAATATGTCACCTTTCAACTTTGGGTCATATCTCAGCACACAAGCAATTTTTAAAATTCTGCTTTTTTATTTGGATTTCTGAGGAAATTTCAGATGGTCAGAACTTTTCTGCCAAAATAAAAAGTTTTATTGAAGAAAGTGAAAATTTTAGAAAAAATCATAGCGAACTGTTCATAGCCAACTGTCCTCATAGCGAACTGTCGTTTTACCACAATTGTGACATCGGCAGCCATTAGCTCGGGCGTAACCTTACATGAACGGCAAAAAAGCTCACATCGATGAGAGGCGTATCACAAGCGAAAACCATGTCTTCAGGGCTGCTCCACAAAAGCGCTTTCAGTAATGGTTTGTCGTTCTCAGAAAGGCCGGCGTCTTAAGAGAAAGGATAAGTGAAATCGCAACTATTACTGAGGGGGAGAAATTAGTGAACCTTCACGAAGAGAGGCCGAAATGGGAAATTCACTGCTTTCTTCGGTGCGCTCTGAATCATCAGTGTCTTCTAAAACTGAGATTATATTAGTTTAAATATGATGAATGAAGGATACCCACCGTCACCATCACCCTTCAGCTCAGAATCCTGCATATTATCCGAAATAGGTTCATTAGCCACATTGCTACTAAACTGAGTGAAGTTCATGCCACCACTTCCAAGGTTGCCGCCAAATCCTTTGTCAGCTTCTTCTTTCTCTTCATCTTCATCCTTCCACTTATCAAAGTCGACTTTGATCCAGGATATCTAAAACAATAAGCTGAAACCGATAAACCAAAACTAAGTCAAAGATGCAAACCTTGGTCTTTCCCTTCAGAAGGTGAGGCCACCACTCAGCAGTTTCTTTTGGAATGACTAGCTCAATTCGACGATCTGTAGCGACTTGACGACGTTCATAACCCTTGAGCTTGCCATAGAGCTGGAGGTCCGCTTCGTACTGTTCATCACCCTTCGTACCCCTAGAAATCAAACAAATTTATTTTTCAACAAGGTATTACGACAAGAAGCATACTTGATTTTAAAACTGTCTTCGTGAACCTTCAGCTCTTCGATCTTCATGTCTTGCACCTCGACCGCCAAATAGAGGTTTGAAGAACGCTGAGCCCACAAAATTGGAGGATGCTTCACAGCCATGATTGCGCAACTTGCAGAAATTTCTATTCGGAAATCAGCAGAACTGAAAACACGCAGCTTAGCGAAAGTATTGCGAGTCTAGTCGGAAAAACTGAAAACATCTATACAATATATGTACACAATTTTTTTCACTGACAGTTGGTAGCGTAAAAAAAAGAAAACTCATTTCGAGATCATCAACATTCCGAACTGTTTTTTTACGTTTTTAACGGCTGCAATTGAATTCCCACAGTAAAATAATAAAATTTTGCAGTAAATTTTAAAATTTTCCTGTAATTATTTAAATTTCCTGTAATTATTTAAATTTCCTGAAATATCATCTAGTCCTGGATCTTGGCTTTCTAACAAGCCTTTAAAGTTTAATCTCCGCATAATGCAGGGATTTACGCGTGATAGAGGTTTCTAAAATAATGTCTCTTTTTAAAATCTCTAAATCTCTATGTAAGACTAGTTGTAGTAGAAAATATCTACCCAAAATTATAGACCAGCTGAATTATAAACCAGATGAAAACTCCAATTTTTTTTAGGAATTCTAGTCCATTTCGATGACACCTCTCTTCGCGAATTCGTGTTTATTGACCCACCCTGGTTGTGTGCCTTGCTCAGAGCTGCTATATCTGGAAGCAGCACTCAATACACCACCCAGTCTTCTATTTACCAGCATTCCGTTGTGGAAAAACAGAGCTTGTATTCTAGCCTCGAGTTTGCCCTCCGCCACTTCGGCCAGATGACCACCCATTTGGCCGCTGACCGTCAGAATAGCAGCGGAGTGGCGCTGGTCAAGTTGCGGCTGTTCAGAGCCTGCTTGCTAAATTTGCTGGCCAAATTTGAGTTGGCATTGCGTTGCCTGAACAAAATGGTTCTGCTCGCTTCTCTACTGCCGGATGAGTATCTTTTGAGAGCTGATTACCCTGGAGCCAGAGTCAAGGTAAGCCAGGATCAGCCTAGGTGTAATAACAGCCGAAATTTTAAGCTCTATTTACGCTATTTACAAAGTAGATTTTTTACGCACAACAAGTCCGATCCGACCACTCCGAGTACGCTCCAAGCCAACTCTAATGCAGAATGCAATTACAACTTTGTTAAACAAAAAAATTCATTTTATAGCCATGTATCTTACAATGGACTTGGAGGAATTTCGATGAATTTTTTTTTGTATTTTTGTAGAGCTTGCCCACATTCCTTGTGAATCAGGCTACTCAACTCTAAAATTCCACGGAAATAGAGCAATGATTCATGGACCAGTTATGAAAAACCATACTATGGGTATCGAGGTGTTTTTAGCACTTTGAAGTGCCAGTTGTATTACTTTTTGTGGGCACTTGAAATTGAGAAGCCAGATTTATCAGGAACGCTCTGCAAGCAAATGCAAAAAAAATATTTTGTCAAATTCTCCCAGGCCAGAGTCAAGGTCGTTTTATTGTGAAAAAAAAAAATCATAAAAAATTCTCACACAAAATTTGAACTTTTGTAAAATTTTTTGAAAAAAATGCATATATTTTCGATTTTTTTTGTTTCTGAGTTTTTTTTAAATTAATTTTGGCAGGACTTCCTTTTACGGAGTCCTCCCAAAAGTGTGTTTTGACCACTTATTCGAGCTTTTCAGGTCGTAATTAGTCGAAAAAACATGTTTTCAGGATTGGGAAAGACATCTGCAAAAAAAAATTTGGTCAAAAAATTAAAAATTTTTGACCAAAATTTTTAATTTTTTGACCAAAATTTTTAATTTTTTCTCCAAAATGTACCAAATTTTTACCGGATCCTTGAAATGAATCGAGTGATTCACCTAAAACAAGGGGCAAGTCTCTCGGATTAATCTCTAGGGTGAGCTAGTGCCGTTACACTGACCTTTACACACACCTGCCTGCCTTCGGCAGGCACCCTAATTCAATAGGAAGCCCTTTGGGGTACATTCCTCCGGGGGCGTAGGGGCTTGGGGGCTTGGAGTTGAACTCCACGACACAAGCGCACCCTAGAGACCGAAAAATGAAAATTTTTGGTAAAAAAGTCGATTTTTGATCAAAATTTTTTTTTCTCGAAAAATGTCTTTCCCAATCCTGAAAACATGTTTTTTCGACTAATTACGACCTGAAAATAGCCTTGTTGAACCCTTCAGAGAGTCGCAACAGCATAGATGAGCAACCATCTGGAAATAGCGAAGTTAATTTGGCTACTGTATCTACTGCTTCAATGCTACAAGATGCGAGAACCAGAAGAAAATCCTCAGTGGTGACCCCGTGTGCCAGTAATTTGCTGTCTGTGCCTTCGCCACCAGCTAGTCCTAAGATTCTGGTGGGAAAACTGAAGGAGGTATATATTTTTGTGACTAGCTTCAGAATATTTTCTGTTTTCAATTCAAGATTTTTGGAAGCGTAACTAAAATTTTTCGCAGCGGAATTCAAATTTTTGGTACAGTCGAACCTTGATATTAGTGCTGATTGCAATGCAATATATTGCATTGCAATATTGCATTGCAATTAGAGATTTTGGGTAAAAAATATTGCATTGCAATATTGCACATTGATTTTTAAAAATATTGCATATTGCATTGCAAATTGGGGAAATTTTTTCTGCGTCGATTTCTTTCTGCACCGGTTACAAGTCAGTCAAGTGAACAAATCATCTCGGTGGCAATAGAAGTCTAAGACTACCGAAGGTTCAGCTTGAGTCCGGAAAACGCCGAAATGCTATTATTCTTGATCAAAATCTCCCATTGTTAAATCATGAATATCAGATAGTTTGTTTCGCTTGTTTGGATTTGCGTGGATAAACGATATTTGTCAAGATTTGCAAAGATATCGAAAATATTGCAAATGTGATATTTTTTTGCAATATATTGCGATATATTGCTAGTCAGTTTTTTTTAATATTGCATATTGCATTGCAAACATGGAGCACCCAAAAATGGGTCCACCCCGATTGATCCCCGCCGATTGATCCCGTCCGATTGATCCCCGCCGATTGATCCCCGCCGATTGATCCCCGGCCGATTGATCCCCGCCGATTGATCCCCGCCGATTGAATCCCCGTCCGATTGATCCCGTTCAATTTAAAAATATTGAAAATATTTTCTCAAAAAGATTCGCAAAATCTTGTTAACTGCTGATGTTTTTCGCCTGTTTTGACTTTATGTTTTATAGTGTCCACAATTCTACTTTCAACGCTGAATTCTTTTTTCAGGCCAAGCTAACAAGTGATATGAATCCAGTTTGCAGTGCTTTGGATGCGCTTGGGGGGTATTACTCCAGTGATGAAAGCGATGAAGGCGAAGAATTCAGCAGCATCTCGGAGATTTGGTGCCATCGGTTTTTTTTAGATTTTTCGTTAGATTTACGATAATCCTATATTTTAAGACGCTGAAACAACTATGTCGAAAAAGGGAAGCAGAAACTCAGCTATGGTGGTCATCTCTTTTGGGTTGCAGAAGCTTGCTGCGGACAAGAGCAAGATGTGGAAATGCGACAAGTACAAATCCGATCGATGCCCAAGCGTCTCCGTACCGACTCCGAAAACAAGATCACTGGCGAGACGTCTGACCACAATCATGAGACAAATCTGGCGCAAAGCCGTACACGACGTTAAGCAAACAATACGTGAAAGGCCAGACAAACGCAAGAGTGTGATTATTCCTATATTAACCTCCTTCCAGACATAATTCCTTGTTTACTTTCAAGCTGCCATCTCCCAAATCATTTCGACTGCAGTGGGAAACCAGCCGGACTTCGTGAAGGGACAAATTCCGAATGCTTTTGCGCAAAAAAAAGATGAATCGAGAGCGGAGGCTGGAAATTGATCAAACACCGC
>SADC01001005.1:0-41389 GCA_004194705.1 Ditylenchus dipsaci
GTACGAGAACTTCTGTTGTTCTTTCTCAACCTGAATGTACCCCAACCACGTAGTAGACCCCAATCTCACGAATGGCTTTCCAACCCCTTGGATAGTGCCCAACCACCTCAACGTAGCGCGACCACCTGGATGGTATTTTATGACCTGAGTGTGACCTAATCACCTGCGCGGTTACTACAGGGTGTGTCAAAATTACGTTAACATTTAAGGAAAAATCGGGCAGCATAACACCGTAGCAGCCCGTTTCCAAATTTTCGGGGTTGACCCCAGAAACGCTATAAAATAGCACTTGTAAGACGGGGACAGAAATCTTTATTCACTACAGAGCACACCTCTCACACAAAGTCACCAATAATAATAGCGAACATGACAACAGAGAAGGATAACTATAATGGATTTTTTGGTAGCACCAGTTTCTTCCGATCGACGTACCACATTGCTGATTGTTTGCCTTGCCACTCCGAATAGCTGCCCAATTTGCGCGAATCCAAGTCCTTGAAGACGAAGAAGGACGAAATCGGTGCGTAATTTCCCTCCTTGACTGCAATAATATCTGCAAAATTGATAGAAATTAATTGATGAGCGACCTCGAGTGTGCTCGTAAAATATTTGAAAGAGAGCGCCAGAGATTAATTCAATGGATAAACTCGAAGACCAACAAGCAAATGATATGCAAGTGATAAAACAAGCCAAAAACAAACGTATCAAATAAATAAACAAAAATAAAAACTGAAATTGAACGAAATATTGAGTCGAAAATGTTAACGTAATTTTGAGACACCCTGTAGAACCACCCATACAGTTACCAAGCACGTGTGTACTTCTATCGCTTAAACCTATTTTTGAATTATTTATTGTGACGAAGGGATTGGATTTGCCGAAAAATCCTAAATGGTACCCTGATCAGCTGGAAAGTACCACCACCACCGCTCCATTTTTTAGTGCAAACTCAAAAACTCTTGAAATTTGGCAAAAAACGGGATATATACGTTTCCTCTTTTTTGTCCCAAATGGGACAAAAAAGTTTATACGCGCCAATTTAAATATTTTGTTCAATATAGTAAACAAAATAGGTTGTTTCTCTCTGGTATCTTTATTAGTGCACCATGGTGACATGGGAACAGGAGTACAATCTGGAGATATAATACTAGAAGAAGATACTATTGAGACTGGAGAGCATTCTTGATCCACCACCACTTGAGAAGTCAGAACTGGAGAGGCTGGAGGATTTGGCATCATTCCCTTCATCTGGACAGGAGCGGACATCTGGTCATCAGAGCTGGAGTTGGAGACACGCGAATGGACATCTCCCTCGAGAACTGAAGAGCAGGGAACCACTGGCTGAGCTGATACTGGAGAACCACCAAACTTGACTTCTGAGGAGGAGACCAAAGGCTGCAGACTGGACGAGACTGTTTCCCATTCACCCATGGCAGGCACCAATAGACCACCAGCTGGAGGAACAACCTTCGCGTATTGCAAGTGGGAGCGCGGACTGGAGGAGGAGATCGAAACCATACGGAGGGAGTCCCGGCATGCTGGAGTAGACACTACGGAAGATTCTTGCGCGATTGATCCATCGGAGGTATCTGAAACTAGAATAGGCGCCTCAAGCGAGGACACCTTATTTCCTGGAATATATATATCTGGCACTTCAAAATCATCTATAAGTTCTAAGCGAACTTTCTTAACTGGAATCGGCTGGAGATTACAAATATTTAACAAAGCCTGCAGATGAACCTCTGCCTTATATAACTCTGGACCCTTCAGTCTGGAGGTAGCATTCAGCAAAGTCTGAATCACTGAACTGGAAAGCGTCTTATTGTCAGGGACAAGTTCCACTGAGAGCGCACTGGCATTATTAACTATTTTACTAACCTTAGACATCAGAAAGGAGCAAGCTTCAACAATCAGATCCACAAATAAGAATCCTGATTTTGAAACTAGACTCCCTATGTCGACTAAATCTGGACGAGACAAATCCATAATTGAATTCGTTTATTTAAATCTGGAACTATTTAGGGACACAATAGGTTTCCAAGCGAAACCTATTGTCTTGACTGGAAACTACGTTCGGACGAACGCAACAATCCTTACAATATTTTTCGTGACTTCTTGGCTGCCAATCAACGACAGATAATAGTTTACCTGCCTAACAAGGGACCCCCACCTAAGCAGTCTTTTCGACGTGATTTCAAGACCTATATAAAAAGGTTCGCCATGGTCGGTTTAGTGTGTGAAATTTTTATATTGTCGGCGGATAGCGATAAAAATGAAGAAGATAGGCAGCTAGAGACTTCCTAAATTTTTGAGACTAAAAACGTAAAATATAGGTGATTTTGAAAGTATGAAACAGCAAAAATTATCGATCGGGATTCAACAAATTTCGGGATCGGGATTCTGGGACTGACCGGGCGGAATTTCGCGACGGGATTTTAGTTCAAGATCAGCTCGGGCGAGATCGGGATCTCGTCTCGTTTCTGTCTCTAGTAGAAAGATCGAAAAAGTGCTTACTCCCTCCTGTTGTATTTTAAATTTTTAAGCAAAAAGTATCCAGCAAACTTTAAATGCCACTGTGCAATTTTATTCTTTGTTCGTTGCGCATATTGCGATGGATTTTTTTCTATATAAATAATATTGTAGGAAAAAATCGGTGTAATTAGTCCATGAGTAGTTGTCGAAATTGTGGGAGTTTGAATTTTAATTTATTTATACTGAAAAAATGGAAAAAAATTAGGGTTGGGTAATTCTCCGGTAAAAGTATTTCTCCGGGTAATTACCCGGGTGATTTCGGGTAATTACCCAAGTAATTACCGAGAAATAAGGCCGGAAAAGTATTTTTCCGGTAATTACCCGGGTAATTACCAATCAACCAACCTAGAAAAAATCAGTGAAATAGTTTCTAGTTGCATGTACTCATCATCTTCATTTCATATAGGTCTTGAAATCACGTAAAAAACACGTTGGGTGGTTTCTTTGTCAGTTAAAAAAGAGACCAAGGAAAAATGCTTTCGAATATTGAAAAAATATTTAAATTGGCGCGTAATAAACTTGGTATTATACATTTTATTTCAAAAGAAATTAAGATAAATAGCTGCAAATTCCGTTTTACCCATTTTCTTCTTTTTGTCCCATTTGGAACATAAAGGAGGAAACATATACGCACCGAAAAAATGAGTTTCGGTTTTAGCTTATAGTTTCAATAGACGCTACATATTCTAAATATTCGCTCCAACTTTTAAGAGCAGATCCAAGGCTACATTTTCGACCATGGCTCGTCATCGAAAAATCTAAACTTTAATGTTTTCGATGCAAAAGCAGTTCTATTAAAGTCAAAACCTTGTAATTGACGTAAATTTTGGACTTTCTACACCCATTTGTACTTAAATTTTTAAGCAAAAACATGAAAATCTGATATTTATGACATGTATCTACTTTTCGATTTTTACGTAGGATATGCCAACAATAAAAATTTGCATAATTGGAGATAGAGATGTGCACGATCGATATATCGTATCGTAAATATCGATCGATCGGTCCTAATTTTGACCAAAAATATCGATCGCGAATATCGCTGCACCATTTTGAAAATATCGCATATCGCCTATCGTCTTTTTAAAAAATAGACTGTTCAAGAGCTATTCAAGAGCAACTGGCAGAGATGGAGAAAGGAGAGCAAGCAAAAAAGGAGGCCATGCAAAAGAGGCTACAACAGTTTGTGATCCAGGGAACAGGTAATGCCTATGTTATTTGTTGGTCTTTTAAGAAATTTGTTTTAGACGAAGTCTCGGCTCTCGACAGGAAGGTTATGAAGATATTGTAGTGGATTTGAGGCGGCGCAGCAGCCGCGAAAGATTTTTCAAGCTTTGTCTGCTTCTCGGGAAAAATATCGTATATCGTAACGATATATCGTTGCTAAAATTCATATCGTATCGTTATATCGATCGTTGGAAAATTAGCTCAAAAACATCGTATCGTTATGTCGTTAAATGACAAATGCACATCTCTAATTGGAGATATCCGGAATCTGGATTGGATCATAAACTATGATTCAAAAAATAGCCTTTTTTGCTACGTAAAAATCCTGTGATGGAAAGGCTAAATGCTCACGGCGTGTCAAACACGTCGAAAGGCGAAATCGACTTTTTTTGTCAAGACAAAAAATTCGAACACGATTGAATTTTTGGTCATTTTCTCAACTTTGTATTCTTTTTTGTAACCTATGCTCATGTGTGTCTATATAAGAAATTTTTAAATTACTGGATTGCCCAGGAATCGGTTTATCGATTGGGAAAAAACTACCGAATTTCATTAAAAACTCAAAAAGTTTGAACAAAAAGAAGTTTGAATAAACGTCTGTCAGTCAGCCTGTGTCACATGTGTCTCGATAGCATACCTGCACGCTGAGAAAAATCGGCGCCGACCCAGGCGCCGGGCTTACTAAAAATCGGCGCCGGGCGCCGGCGCCACAATTAATTCGGCGCCGGGCGTCGGCGCCGGCGCCCGTGCAGGTATGCTCGATAGTGCAGTGGAGTGCGGTATTCTTGAATGCTGAGGGCCCTAGGTTCGATCTCTGGGTGAGATTTTTATTTATTAATCATTTGGCATTGCTGAACTGAAGTCTCGAGTAAAGACAGCATAGCGCTCCCCGAAGATAAGCAACCTCTTTCTTCAAATGGCTTTTTTTCGTGATCTTCGTGATCAAAAAATTTTCTGGCTGGCCATAATGTAGCATTTTTCCTCAGCGTTCTCATGGTGTCTTTGGTTTTTAACTTTGTTGTCGATTTTTAAATTAACCTAGTGGTTTTATGAAAATTGACGTGTTTTAGTAAGCTGATGGACCTCATATCTCCGCTTATATAGCGTAATTTGGAAAAATAAATGACGAAATCGGAATCTTTGCAACTTTTTCGGCCAGTTCGAACAAAAAAACTGACGAATGGCCGAAGGAAAATTTTAAATCTGGAATAAAAAAAAGTGTCAAACTCTAGGTGGGAACGAACTTTTTGATGCGTCGTTAAAAACAGCACGAAAAGGAAAACAGTTAGGTGTACTTTTTTGTCTGAACCTCTAACTTTCAAATATTTATGAATACTAAGTTCGCTGTCCTTATGGTCTATCAGCTGTTATGGCCAGTTATACAAAAACTGCATCATTTTCACATTTCCTATCAAGCTTAACCAAATATGTCATTCACAAATGCTGAGATGTATATATTCTCTCTGTAAATCAAATATTTTTCACTTATTTTTAACTATTTTAAATATAACTTACTTCAACTGTTGGCTGACAAAAAAATGCGAAAATAGGACCGTTTTTATTGGACACACTATAAATACCGTATTTCCTCTAATAAGCGCGTATGCTCTAATAAGCGCGCACCCCCTACTTTGAGGACCCATATCTCAGCTCAAAGAAATTTTTCTCCAGAGCTGTTCAATGCATTTTCTTAACTCCCACGAGGCCTACCGATTCCACTTCTTAGATTTTGGTTGAGCACCCGAAAATTTCGAGATTGACCCAAAATTTTTCAGATTTTGCGGGGGTTTGAAAAATAAGCGCGCCGGCGCGCTTATTAGAGGAAATACGGTATATGTATATGGTCATGCTTTTTTGTCGTTGCAAGTGTGTTAGAAATTTTCACGGAAATTACTAGGGTCAGGTGATGGTCAATGACCGATGTCATTTACGGATAAATAGCGAAAGATAACCAGTTTCAGATTTTCAGTAACACGCCTTTATTGTTTCTGCAAATTGAAGCCAGATAAAAAAAATTCATTATAAAATATATTTGCAGAAACAGGACCTTTTATCTGTCCACTTTTCCATGTAGAATAAAAATGATTTTACAGAAACACATAATATAGCAAGAAAACATATGATTAAAAGAATAATATGACCAAGGACACATAGATCTCATAGTATTATCTCTATTCTTCAGGGAAAGGACCGGCCAACACTTTCTTGATGAATGCTAAAACCGATTTTTCAAGTCCAATAAAAGTCAAAAAGTCTTGAAAGGTGTACCTACCTTCATAGTTAACTAGCCCTTCACTGTCCTCAGCTCCCTTCAGCAATTCATCGGCCTCCTCTGTGGTCAGTCTTTCTCCCAAAGCCAGCAAGATGTGCCTGAGTTCAGCGCCAAGGATCTTGCCGCATTCCTCTTTGTCGAACACCTTCAACCCTTCAACCTTAATAATTGCTGGATAAAAGGGTCAAGTTTGAAGAAGACTGTAAAAGTGCTTACGAAGTCGGCATAGTTTCCAGTCTCCTGTAAAATAAACTCTATCACTTATTTTTTCACACATTTCTTTTATTTTCCCACCTTTTCCTTGGTCAATTGCTCGTAGATGGGCATCCACTCCTCAAAAGTGATGCGTTTCTCGCCTTTGCGCTTGAATTCCTGTCCAGATGCCTTAGTTACCATGGCATTAGTGGGCTTCAGGCCGGCAGCACGAACAACATCACCGATTTGGGTGCCATCAATCTTGCCGTCTAATTCTTCATCGTAGAGGTTGAAGATTTCCTTGAGTTCTAAAATAATATATAGCCGGCATAAGAAAATCATTTATGAATAATTTGGCTTTAGTTTTTTAAATTAGATAAATAGATTATTTGAGCTACAGTTAACCACAGAAAATACAGTAAGTGTGACATATATGTTAAATTTAGACTAGAAGACAACCGTATCGTATAACTAGTAGCAAAACAAAATTACAGTTGATATTAGCTAGAAAATTACACCAACCTGCTGCAGAAGGCATTTTTCCGGAGGTGCTTACGCAAAAGTCTTTCAGAAGAACAAGAGGAGGAATGAAAAATAAAGTTTAAAGCAGTGGAGTAGTGAGGTTTAAGCAGGAAGAGTAGGAGGAGTTGTTGAGCAGCAGACAAGAAACTACTCAAGTAGTGGGAGTAGATCTGGCTAGAATAATAGGAATGGCTGCTGTTTAGCTTGTTCCCACCCAGCCACCCATCTGTATAACAACAACCAGCCAGCCAACTACTCCTACATCCAACAACAACAGTTGGCTTCAATCAGCTAAAGATAAAGAAGAACTGGCTAGCTCAAACTTTTGCCTCTAATACACACACATAAAGCTGTGTGAAATGGATCTGCCGAATATCGATGGATGGGAGGGGGTTAGACAGCTTTGCCTTCTGATCTGCTCTCATATCCAAACGCACCATGCTTAGGCTTAGACTGAAAAAATAAGTTAGAGAAGAGAAGATTAGCAAAAGCCAAGAGCACGACAGCTAAGACAATGAAGAGAGCCAGATCTGGGAAGAGAGCTCAAAATAGAAGTGCATGCCTGCTGTTATTGTTGTTGATTTATGTTTGTTCTAAGAGCAGTGAATAGATTGGTATGTGTATTAGATAGCTAGGTTCCTTCTTTTTGTTGGTTTAGACGAACGAATGCAAGAAGCACCTTTGACGAAATAGTTTGTAAAAAGTGATCTATACATTTTTTACCGGAAATTTATAGAGGGGGTTATAGTTGGGAGCAAAAAGAAAAAATAGATTCAAGAAAAATCAAAAGGCATGCAAGTTTTAATAGACGAATTTGGATTTTTTAAATTCAAAAATTGATTCAAAAAGAGCTGAGTGGTACAGTCGAAACCCCCAATAGTGGCATATCAAGGAAACGTAAAAATTTTGCCGGTTTTGGAAGTGGCTACTATGTAGAATTCCATCCCAAATAGAGCCTGAGTTTATCAAAATTCTGAGTAACGGCTATTATAAAAAAATTTTCATCAAATATCGCTAAAAGATAAGACCATTTAAGTTGAAAAAGCAAAGACTCGCCTTTTTCAAAAAGTTAAAAAATTAAACCACCTTCAGCCAGTTCGAGCCCTTTAAGTTCGGTTCAGGAAGTCTTTAGTTCTTCTAACTTGGATTTCAAGGTCTTCCGAAATAAGTTTTACTATTGGGAGTAACGACTGTATATGATTTGATATCGCGAAAGAAAAAATGATTTCAAAAAGATAAGATATTGCTGAGACATATCACGCATTGATTTGTAGATAAAATTTATCACCATTTTTATTTAACAAATCATCATTCTATTTGACAGCACACATGCATTAGGCTTTTCTAAACATTTCTTTCCCCCTTCGTATCTGACTTTTTTACTCTAAAATTTGAATCATTTTTCTAAATTAACTCACCGGAAAAATTGAAAAGAATTCAAGTTTTGCCGTTCGTTTTTGAAAAACAATAAAGTTTCATCATTGGCTAAAATTGAATTGCGCCCTATAAAGTCTGAATTTCCCCAGTAAATTTTATTCTGACATTTTTCATTCAATTTTGCGATAATATTTTTTAATTTTTAGCATTTTAGCTTATTTGCATGAATTTTAGTTTGCTAATAAGTTGTCAAACTCTACTGAATGGTTTGAGAAGTGTAAAGATCAAAATGTTAAAAAAGTTGACGTTTTTAAACCTCTTAATTTCTACATTCATCGAATCATTCAGCTGAGTTAGATAGCTCATTAGAAAGTCAACATTCAGGGCTACTAGCTGATAAAAAAATTAAAAAGTTACAACAAATTCGAAAGAAAAACGTCAAAAAAAGATTTGCTGGTGAAATTCAGTAATTTACTTGTGAAATCCAGACTTTCAAAGGACCATACCTGTTGATGACCATGGGAATTTGGCAAATTCAAATGTGCGCGGGACACTTTTTTTTACTCCGAAATCATTTTTTAAATCATATATTATGTATTAACATAAATGATCAAAAAGAGCAGAGCAGACACGGGAATCGAACTTGAGATCGTCATTATACTTTCGTTATACCACTGCACTAACTAGGGAAATTGTTTTTATTTTTATTTTGATACACAGAAAATAATTAATTCAAAAAGTATTTTTAGAGTAAAAAAGTTTCCGCGCGCATTTGAATTTGCCACATTCTCATTGTCATTAGCAATTATGTTCCTTTAGAGGCTAACTTTAGTTACAGCCTTTCGTCATTTAGATCCGCAAAACTACACAATAGACGTTTTTATTGGGGAAACTTCGTGTCCAAATGATGAAGATTATAGCGTTTCTTAAAAATGATCTGCATAATCTGAATCTTTGGGATTTTCAGGACAAGGTTGGCTAGTCACATTTAGAAAAATACCCCTAATTTTAGAGTAAAAAACTTGT
Organism: Ditylenchus dipsaci; assembly: GCA_004194705.1. Lineage (NCBI taxonomy): Eukaryota > Metazoa > Nematoda > Chromadorea > Rhabditida > Anguinidae > Ditylenchus > Ditylenchus dipsaci. The sequence continues at coordinate 9,152 of SADC01001005.1, forward strand.
CAGACTTGGAGAGAATTTAACTTTTGTGGTGTTCATTATAGGCGAGTCAAAGGTAATACAGTCGAACCTCGATAAACGGGCACCCCGAAAGTTTGTCCCCCCGCTGGGTACGACACTGTTTTAGCTATATTTTCAAAGCTATTTTTAACTCTTTTTTGACAGTCCGGTCCCAAATATTGCAAGGATTCCGATTTTGCCGATCGTTTTTCAGAATCTAAAAACGTTTTTCACTAAAAAAGTGAAACCCTGGTAAACGGGCACCCATTTCAGAAATAGAGTGTCATATCCAGGGTTTCACTTTTTTAGAGAAAAAAGTTTTTGAATTCTGAAAAATGATCGGTAAATCGGAATCCTTGCTATTTTTGGGACCAGATTGTCAAAACACAATTTAAAAAAAAAAAGCTTTGAAAATCGAGCTGAAAAAAGTGTCGGACCCAGCGGGGTACGAACTTTTGCGGGTGCCCGTTTATCGAGGTTCGACTGTAGCCAGTCTTTATTTTTGATGTCAATTGTTAGAAAAAAATCAGAAAAGTTCCAGTTTTACAAGAAAGAATACAAAAAATTTTGTAAAAAAAATACAATGTTAGGCAAATAGTTTTCAAATGCAAATAAAAATTTGTGCTGTTTAACCATCTGATAAATACGAGGATTGTTGAATCTCAATTACCTTATCTCTCTAATCATAAAATTTTCTCTAATTTTTTTTCAACCGGTCTGATTTTTTCAACCTTCTTAATTTTCAAAAAATAGGCAAAAACGTTAATTTTTAATTCGTAATTACGGTAATAGATTTTCGCATGACATTAGAATCAAGCAAGTTTATAAAATGCCCATTGTTGAAGTATTTTGAAAGACAATTTAGAAAGGTCAAATGTAAAAACGCATAGAAATACACATATTTTCTCACAAAATTGTGAATAAAAAATAAATACTTTTATTATATAACTTAAATAAATAATACAGGAGACTTGTGGTTAACAGAGTTTCTTTTAGTTATCGTTTTTTGACTTTTACCCCGAAACGCTCGAATGTATTTTTCGACTCAATGTTATTTATAAAATATTTAAAGGACATTCGAATCTTAAATTTTATTCTTAGGTTTGCTTTTTTCTCGTTGCCTTTTCCGATTGCTGTCGATCAGTGCCGATATTGATTGTTGTTTGGTGTCATGATCTTCCTAAATATGGATTTTATCTAACTGCGTTTTTCCACTTTTTATGTAAATTATATACAAATTTCAAAAAGCTTCATTCAAAATATTTTTTGTCTTACACCGACTTTTTTATACCAATAAAATACAAAAAATAGCTCTTCTCTCTTTGTGTGCGTTCATTTGTTTAATTCAATGTCGGTGCTAAGAGTGAGTGAGCATATATACATTCGCCCCTTTTTGTTCATCCGTCTTCAGCTTTAGCAATGGTTAGCAGCTCCACAAAAATTCAATTTGCATTTTTATACGTGCTGACAATTTTGCTCTTAGGCACTTTAACTTTGTGATCCATAATGATTAATCGCCCACATATATTGATTGTTGTGTTGACTTTTTTGCCGCATATAATCGATCAAATTCTAGATGAATTCGTCACCGCACACTCAAACTTCCTCCATGAGCAACAACGTGGTAGGTATGCAGCAGCAGCAATCCTTCCCCACCCCAATCATGCAGGGCATTCCCCGACCTTATGTGGCCAATCAGGTAGCATTTTGAAAATATTATTTACACGACATTTGTAGCATACATATTTTTTAGGAATTTCCACTAAAAATCGTTGTCAATGCCAGGTGATTGCTAAAATACTTTAATTTCATACCAATTTTTGTAGATATGTGGGCGCTATCATCGGCCACGGAGGCTGCAACATCAGAGATATTTCTAAGTTTTCCAAAGCCAGATGCATGGTGGACACAAATAACTCGACGTATGACGAGAGTGGAACCCGGAGAAGCTGATATGGATCACTGGACAGATGGACAATTGCTCAAAAGCCTGCCTCAGAATACTTCAGGTGGTTCAAAAAGAGAGGGAAAAAGACAAGCCTACCGGGTAAATTGTTAGATAGGACTTGCTTCAACTAACTTTTATTTCACCTTTAGTTCACAGTCAACTCCTTTGAGCTCCGTGGAATTGAAAATCCGGGTTCCCAATCAGCTTGTTGGACGCCTTATTGGAAAACAAGGTGCTTCGGTCAAGAAAATAATGGAGGAAGCTGGTAATTTTTTAATTATTTTTATTTTCCGCAAGCAGTCTATAAGTGTGTGTGTTCCAGGTGCATCTGTTTCAGTCAGGTTGATTTTTCTCTTAATTTTCACTCAACTGTGTTGAATTAATACTTTTGTTGCAGTGATTCTCGCAGTTCCACTGACATCCACCCTCTTCATCATCCTATAAATTTTGATTCTGCTTGCAATGAGCGAGTGATCACTATTAGAGCCGGTTCCATAGATGCTGTTTCGGGTGCTGAGAAAAAGGTTTCACAGAAGTTGCGATACTATTACGGTCAGTTTCGCATATAAGTAAAGTCTCGATATAAGACCAGCCATCTCCGCGACCGGCCATCAGTTTTACATTGAAGGCGATTTTATAACAGCTTCGCTTTTATTTCGGCCAACCAAATAAAATTCACCGCCGAAATCAGGTTTTTGGCATTATATTTTTGACCCACTTTTTGAAAAATGTAGCTACAGAGGTGAGTTTCAAAATAGGCAATGACTTTTCTGAAAGAATTCTATAAAAAGAAGGATTATAAAACACAATGACGCGAAATTTTTTTTTCAATTAGGGCCCCGTGGGAGGGGGTGGTAGCTAATTGATAGAGGTGATATTTTATGTTACTTTATTTTAAAGCTTCTATGTTGGGGGTGATCAGACGTGTTTCGACGTGTTTCGGTTATATCTGTAATCAAATATAATTCTATTTGTTGTTCTAATAGTCAAAAAATAATTTGCATCGTACAGTCAATTTTATGTTTTTTAAATTTTCAGAGTCAGATGTGAATGCTGGGGTAATTTCGCTTAGATTACTTAGAAGGATTTCAGTACCATTCTTTATTTCAGCTAGTCTGCCATCCCAATGATCCCATGAATGGCCTTATGAGTGTACCACCCTTGTTTATGCCGGGTACAGGGAGCATTCCCCGAGATGCTAATGCTACAGCTCATGCCTACAATGCCTCCTCCATCAACACTAGTGCTCCACCTCCAGCCTACTACTATCCCCAGATGAATTTGCCACCATTAAATCATTATTCCCATAATGCTATGCATCATGCCAATCCTATTCACATCCAGAGCAAAATATTTGTGCCGAATTCAGGTTTGTTGTGTTGTCTCTGAATATTGCTCCATGGACAATTTTTTTAGTTGTTGGTGCTTTGATTGGAACCAAGGTTAGTAGACAAGACTGTTTCTATTAAAAAAGTGCTTAACCAAAAAGTAGCTTAGGGCACTTACATCAAACAAATGCAGAAGTTGTCTGGCGCTAACATTCACATAGATGGAGGACCAGAAGGCGAAAGGAAGCACAGGCAATCACAAATGGATAATGCAGCAGGCACGAAATATGAAGCCAAGCAAGAAAGTAATGGGCAAGACACTGAGGTGATTTTCCAACATACCGTATTCTCTCTACTGCAGTCAAGTCTCGCTTTAGTGTACACTGCACAGCCTCTGTACACTAAATTAAGTTCTTGTTAAAGGTTCATGCATACTTCACCGAAACATGTCTACCGTAACAATCAGAAATTGATTTGGCTTGTAAATATTTTATTTTTTTTCTCTTAAAAGTTTTATACTCAAAATGATTGCCATGAGTTTGTGCTCATTTTGGTAATAAGAACTTTCAGGAAAAATAAATAAAAACTTTGAAGATCAAGTCAATGAAAATGGTGGTTCGATATGTTTCGGTTAAAATCCACCGAAACATACCGAAACACCATTTTCATTGACTTGATCTTCAAACTTTTTATTTATTTTTCCTGAAAGTTCTTATTACCAAAATGAGCACAAACTCAAGAAAACTTTTTAGAAAAATAAATGAAATATTTCCAAGCCAAAGCAATTTCTGATTGTTTCTGTAGACGTGTTTCGGTGAAGTATGCATGAACCTTTACAGGAACATGCTCGTCGCAGATGGGGATATTTTGAAAGGCGGGTACCAGGGAAATTTAAACGAAAATTAAAATGACGCATTTTAGTAAAATTCGAGAAAAAAACAATGCTTTCGATCAGAATCGAACGGATTACTGATTTTCACAATACGCCACCGCTTTACGACTGAGCCACCATGCTATCAACTGGCGGTGATGTTTCTTAGGCTTGAGTATAGAATCCCCCCACGCAGAGTGATCGGATGGAGGAGATAACTTCATATTCGTGTTTCTCGACCCCGATTTCATGAGAAAGCCGCATGTTTTTTGATTCTGAGAAAAAAAATTCGATCCACAGGGGGGGGCGGTATCATGGTTTTTTAGTCAAAATTTGAAAACTTTAAATTGGCGCTTTTTGAACTTTAAAGGGATTAAGGGCTGTATTGGGAGGGAAAGGGAATAAAAGGGGGCCACTAATCACAAAGGGCCCACTAACAAGAAGATGTTGAACATAGTTTTGAATACTGGGACCTACCGCATAAATAAACTCTGGTATGCATGCTTTTTCATACATCCAGAGTCGCTTTCGAGTGATTTATGTCTAGGGTATGTGGGTGTGCGCATCTCAATTACCTTAGACATGATTCCGAAAAGCACTCTTGATCAAAAAATGCGTATAGAGTCTCTTCTTTCTACGGCCTAGTTGAAAAACATGGTGAGGCAGTCGAATAATATATATATATATTTACTTTTCTATTGTTCTGCCATAAAAGTGGCCCCTTTTATTCCCTTTCCCTCCCAATACAGCCCTTAATACCTTCAAAATTCAAAAGGCGCCAATTTGAATTTTTCAAATTTTGACTAAAAAACCATGATACCCCCCTGTGGATCAAAAAAATTTTTTTTTCTCAGAATCAAAAAAACACGCGGCTTTCTCATGAAATCGGGGTCGAGAAATACGAATATGATGTTATCTCCTCCATCCGATCACTCTGCGTGGGCGGTATTCTATACTGCAACCGTTTCTCATTCCTTATAACAAGAAGGTACTCAACAAAATTTTATGAAAAAAATAAAAATTTTAATTCTTTTTTGAAATGACCTGCTACGCCTTTCGAAATATTCCTATAGGCGGCGAGCATGCCTCTTTAAAGACATTTTTATGAATCGATGGCCAGATAAATTAGGTTCACGGCAGGGTGTTCACTAAATATATAGAGGCAGACACCACCACCTTCGCAGTGCGAAGTTCGCACCTAATTCAAATTCATATTTTTGGCATTATGTTTTGACCAACTTTTTGAAGGCTATTCTTTTTGAAGGCTATATACTCTCATTCTGTAGGTAAATATCGATTAGCGACACTTTTTGAATTTTTCGCAAATTTTTATCAAAAAAATCGTCCATTTTTAAGACAAAAGTTTTCAAAAAGTCACCCCAAAGTCACTAAAATTTTTTCCTAAATCCGAATCTGTTGAGATCAGATCGAAATAATATTTACGAGCTGAGATATGTACTAAAGTAGGTAAGTGGTTGGAAAATTTCTGGTTTTTCTACTCAAAATAGCTCTATCTCAGCTGATAAATATTATTTCGTCCTGATCTCAACGGATTCGAAGTCAGTAAAAGATTTTGGTATTGGGGTGTCTTTTCTAAAACTTTAAATTAACGATTTTTTGGTTATATCCAGTAGCCTTGATTTTTTGATAAAAATTTCCAAAAAAATCAAAAAATGTCGCTGATCGATGGTCGTTCACTCTGTAGCCAGTGAGATGCGCTACATTTTGAGTGCTGATTTTCCTATGGGTCATCTATAAAAAGTAATAAAAACGCGATTAGGGAAAGAGTGTCTACCGCTTTAATAGGGAGACAAATCATATTAACACTTAATTACTTGGCGCATTTGCAGAATTCGCACGCCAAAGGGTCGCTTGAAAACGACAAAGAGGTCGAAAATTTGGAGTCATCTATGTCAATGCTTGAGGTTAATGGCCAGCCCACACCTTCAGCACCTACTTTAGGTAGTTATTTAAGCTGTGGAGTATTTTATATGAATGAATTATTTTAAATATTAAGAAGATCAAAACAGCTCTACTACTAAAGTAGAGAGTAACAATGTTGCGGGTAATTGTGAGGATGGCTCTGTGGATAATACAAACACACAGAACCCTGCACCCAACGCCTCTACAACAGCCAATACACAAGAGGGAGAGGAAGTGTCAATAGAAAACCTGGATTCAGTGGCTGTTGAGGACGTACAAAAGAAGTCTAGCTTGGAAAACCGGGAGCGATATGTCTCTGTCTCAGGTGGGTAATTTGTAAACTAAAAAAATGAATCCGTTCAATGGTAAAATGGGTCATTTCTAATCGACTAATGTAGAATTCGGGCAAATATTTACTACGTTTCAATTAAGAAAAAATATTTAAATTAAATTAAACAATTTAACGTAGCGGTATGTGATTTTTAAACATTTTAATAGTGCTCAAAATGCTCTTAATGTTGCTCGGATCACGACCAAACACAATAAAGCTCCTTTAAAATTCCTGCTGGGACAATTCCTACTATTGCGTTGTAACATAAGTTCTGTTGGTTTTTGTTCATGAAGATTTTGTTTCAATGTAAAATATTTCTACCATACTGTTATATGTCATTTTGTAGAAAAGAATCTCCTATTTCATCGCTCTATTTCAGATTTCACAATTTCACAACAAAATGTTGATTTTTAGCCTTCAAGAAATGAGCTTCAAGTTAAAAAAATAATTATCTCCGACATCTTTAGAACTGGTCAAAATTTCAGTCAATTGTTAGGCGCTGCAGCAACAACTCAGCACCATGTTGTAGCGCAGATCAAAAGTTCCAAAATACAATTCACAGAATGGTTTTTTAAAATCTAAGTATTGAGAAATGACTGTTTTAAGAAAACAAATTCTTCAAAAAATGACTGAAAATCAAGTATTCATAATTTTTTCCCGGATTTCAGTCATTTTTTGAAGAATTTGTTTTTTTAAAACAGTCATTTCTCAATACTTAGATTTTCAAAAACCATTCTGTAAAATGGATTTTGAAGCTCTTGATTTGCGCTACAACATGGTGCTAAGTTGTTGCTGCAGCGCCTAACAATTGACTGAACTTTTGACTAGTTCTAAAGATGTCGGAGATAATTATTTTTTTAACTTGAAGCTCATTTCTTGAAGGCTAAAAATCAACATTTTGTTGTGAAATTGTGAAATCTGAAATAGAGTGATGAAATAGGAGATTCTTTTCTACAAAATGACATATAACAGTATGGTAGAAATATTTTACATTGAAACAAAATCTTCATGAACAAAAACCGACAGAACTTATGTTACAACCCAATAGTACAAATTGTCACCGGACAGCTCGTACCCAATCTATTTTACAAGTTTTCCCTAATAATCACACGCTATTCTGATTTGCTATCGTTATAACGCAAAACATAATAATTTATTCCTGGGAAAAGCTTCCGAAATAGACTGGGCAGGACCCCATAACTATTGTCGAAAATTTTTTGCGTTTATTCTTTACCTAAAAAATGATGGACGCCAAAACACCGAGTGTCAAAGTTTTTCTAAAAAAGATTTTTTCAGGCGCGGAAGGGCAAGTATATAAGGTACAGTTATCATCTTTAATATAAAAAATCCACCAGCTCTGTAGTATAAAAAAATCCTCCCCAACTCAAATAAATATTTAGGCGGAATTCTGGATTTTTCAAAGGGTTGCTGAAAGCACACACCAGTTCTTTGACGAAGTTGTGTTAACCACTGAAACATTAGTAAAAATCCAACATCAACTTGAAGCCGGTAAAAAAAAGTAAATTTTAGGTGCCTACTCGTGTTATTGGGCGGATTATTGGCAAGAGTGGACAGAATGTATAGAAAGAAAATTATTATTTATTTAAATATTTAGTTTATTCCAGGTTCGTGAATTGCAAAGACTTACTCAGGCACAAGTCAAAATACCCGAAGATTTGAATGGTAGTGATGCAACTCCTCGTTCAGAGTCACCCTGGACACCTGTTCGTGTAACAGGTACACAATAAATTTTTGGCGCAAGTTCGGTGTACACTCTGTTTTTCCAACCCCCAGTTTGCATAAGTCCCCAAATCTAATTTTTTTAAAAAACTGTTTTGTTTTTTATGAGTTCTTAAAAAAATTTCGAAAAAAATCAGCTAGGGCGAGCAAGGATAACTGGAGGGTGTACACCGAGTCCTAGCAGATTTTACTGTATTCCTATCCTTTTCTTCTAGGCCATTACTTCTCTCTACAAGCTGTTCAAGCCAGATTCTGCATTTTAATTGCCGAGTCCGACCAGCGGCAAAACTATGAGAGTAACCTTTTGCCTTTTAAAAACCGCTAAAATACTATTTTAATATAATTATGTAGGCAAGCACCCTCGTGCTTCTGGTTCCTTCGTTCCATTCAAAACTTCTCCTGATCCCAATGCTACTCCGGCTGAAGCTGACGCAGCAATAGAAGATGACCAGCAGGGAGACGACACTACAGCTCCACAGCAGGAAAACATGCAGGAAAAAGTGGAACCAGTTGAGTCTCAGCTCTAATATTGTGAAAAGAGGTGTGGAAAAGCCATAAGGAAATAGAGGCTGTTCTGACTGTCGCACTTGTGTTTGTTGACTTAACTGTATGGTGTGTGTGTGTGTCTTCTATAAGGTGTGTGTGTGTGTATTGTTCGTTGCCATTGCTAATTAATATATGTAAAAGCCTTTTGTTCATTTGTGATTTATTTGTTTTTAAAGTTTTTTATTTGGAATTTTATCTATTTTATTTATTACTGCGTGCGGATTCTATTGCTGTCTGAGGAGTTGCAATGTCTTTTAGTGAACAAGCAAGAATATTTAAGACAATTTTGTCTCCTTGAATTGTCTGGTCTTTGGCCGTAGGGAATATTTTTATTCCCGTCAAGGAACCGCAATTTATTTATGTTTTCGGTAGTAAAGATATTATAGAATATTTTTGTAAGTGGTATTATGAATTTGGGTGAGGACCTACTAGTTTTCTTAGATTTCAGCATTTTTTTTATCAATTAACTATTTTCTTATAGATGAAAAAAGTGATTAAGCCATTAGCTAACCCAAAGATTTCAAGGCAAGAGATTGAGGAAGGTAATAAATCGCTAATTAAATTTATTAGAACTTTTAAAAAAACTTTTCATATTTCTTTAGTATATTAGATGAGAAATTTTATTTTATGACGTGAAACAGCAAAAACAACATGCTTTTTGATATTCTTTTCATATTCTTTCCATAAATAAAATAAAACAATTTCCACCCGTTTAGCGAGGGTTGATATTTTTCTCGCACTCTAAATTTCAGATTTGATTTTTCTTGTATTTTGACAAAAAACAGAAATACTTAATAACCTTTCGGTTCCAGTTACCTTCAATATTTTGACTTATTCTCAAAAATTTTGCAATACATTTTTCTAATGGCTTTGACAGAAATGTTGGCATTGTCGTCGGAGTGAATTTTTTTTATAAAAGCGTGTTCTTTGACGACCATTTGAAGGGGCATGTTTACACGTTTGTAATTGGGCTCCGCCAATTCAAAAAAATTCCTAATCATTGGACATCTGTGTGAATTTTTCAACTCGGTTTCTAACAAAACTATGCCTAAAATTAAATATTAGGCTTTTTTTATTAGAAACCAAGTTGACCAAGCTGGTACCCGCCTTTTAAAATATTCCCATCGAAGGTGAGCATGCCCCTTTAAGAATAGCTGTGTTAGAAGCCCAATCGAAAAATTCGTACAGAAATCCGATAATTAAGAAAAAGCTTTGAGTTGACGGAATTTACTAACGTTGAATAGGTCAGCACGCTCCTTTAAAAAATACAACATCGAATACATATCTAGTCCAATCGCCAACTCAAAATCTGTCCTTAAAAAAGCAGTATTCAGTTTTTGCTCAATTTGATGACAATGGTGGCGGATTCGTTGAAATCAAAAAGTTAAAGGTAAGCACTATTTCTAAACAAATTTTGTTTTAATGTTACTGTAAATCGGGTCAAACTGTACGCGTGTATCGAAAAGTACGCCCTTATTTGAACAAATTGATTACATAACAGTTTTTCTATATTCTAGATGGTTCTACGAGCTCTTGGTTTTGAGCCTCGCCAACAAGAAATTGACGAACTCAAAACTGTGATATCAGAAAATGAGGCCGCAAGGGCGGTTAGCCAAGGTGCACACAATCTCTTATTTCCATATATGTGGTACCTGCTTATCCAATTGATCAGTTTAAGATGCCCTGAGCTTTGAAGAGCTGCTGTATCTGCTTAAAGATAAAACCATAGCAGATGATGGAACAAACGATGAGATCAGCAGTGCTTTCAAGTTGTTTGATGTGGAAGGCAAAGGCTACATTAACGTGGAAGATTTAAAGAGGATTGCCAAAGAACTTGGTGAAAGCATAAAAGAAGAGGAACTGCAGGTCTGTTCACTTGTCAACAAGTTGTCACAAACACACACATACTTTTTAGGAAATGATTGCCGAAGCAGATAATAAAAACAACAAAACTGGACGAATATCAGAGCAAGACTTCAAACTCATAATGAAAAAGACGGCGCTGTACTGAAATACACTCACTCTTGATTGGGTTACGAAAAACTATTTTTTATTAAAACTCATCCACATTCTTTTCTCTAAAAATTTCTCTTTCTAATTATTAAATCAAGACCCCACCATGCCCCCACCCCCGGTTTTGAAGGACAGTATCTCAGCCCATATCGAATATGGCTTAAATTGATTTACCCGGTCAAATTAATGATTCGAATGATTTCGTGCAAATTACTTCAAAAATTTAACAGAGTAAATCGATCATTGGATAGGTTAATAATTATTTTACTCAAGATTGGAATTTGACGGAGTGAATTACATCCAGCTTATCAGATATTATACAAATGTGTTTATTTTTTAACTACCGCGAGCTATACAATGTCACTATGTAGATTTCGGCTGAGCACCCGAAAATTTTGAGATTGACCGAAGAATTTCCAGATTTTAGAGCGCTCGGAAAATTATCCCTCCTAGAAAGATCATTATTACTATGCTGATTATTATGATGCCGCATTCACACAAACTAAAATAAGTATTGCCTAATTTCAATTCACATTGTAATCTTGGTTGCTTTCTTCTTCCTTTTAAAAACATCTCTAATTTGATCTCTCACTTTTGATTGATATTTGTACATTTTCATCAATCATTTCTTATTTTAAAAATTTCAATTGTTAAAATTAGTCATTACCAACTAATATCACTATTTTACTTGTCTGAAAATGCACCGACATTCCATATTATTGTAATTATTTTATTCCTTTTCCAAATATCTATGTACAATATAAACAAATAAAAGACCAGCAAATACAGAAACACACTAAAGTAATGAGTAAACCAGTAGTGGAAACAGAAAATGACATAGTTTCAACAAAAATAAATTAGATAAGTCCAGTAGTCATTGCTTGGAAAATGCTGGTCTATGCAAACCTAACCCGTTTCTTATCTCCAGCTGCTGCTGTCAAGCCTTGTTGTGTCACTCCGCAAAAGTCTGGCTTTTCAAAGTCTTTTATGGTGATTGAAATGGGCAACATGGGTGGTGGCGGTTGCTTCAACAAATCCGAGGTTGCAATAGGATTTGGGAAGGAGAGCAGACTTTCTTGAGACGGAATCAAACGCATCATATCTTGCGGCATGTTTTTGAGTGGCACTGGTGGGTAGCAGTTAGATTGCATGTAAACGTAGCTAGCGATGACCAGAAAAACTAGAGCAACTACAGCCAGAATGCTTGCAATTATGGTGATCCATAGACTGTGGTCTGAAATTGAGGAATCTAGTAATTGCTGTTTTCTAGCTGTTTTCTTCCTGAATCTAGTAATTGCTTGGTTATTTATGTTTAATACAGGCTTCTCATCTCAAATTTTAAAAATAAAGTACATTTGGCCGAATAAAGTACAATTTGGTCATTTTTCGCCAGAAAGAGCCATTTTATCCAGTGCTTGTCGAGATTTGAACACCAAAAATAAAGATTTTGACGTAAAATTTCTAAATTTCTAAAGATTAAGGGTTCCAAATAAAGTACAAATCTTTAAATAAAGTACAGATGAGAACCCTGGTTTAATATAATTGCTAAAGTAAATTTTGGGCACTTTGGGTAGAAAATCAGTAAAGTCTTGGATTTTATTGCATTTTTAAACATAAATCAGCGCTTTCTGCTCAACATCAGCAACATGCTGAGAAATCAGCGCACTGAGGAGCTTTGCTGTTATACCATAAAAACATCAAAATAAGCTTTTTTATTTCTGACTTTTGAAGTAAAAATTTGTTTAGTACTTTTCACATTAACTGTAGAAGTGTTCTTGCATTTCACGAAAAATTCTACATTTATCAAAGTACAGTTATCGACGGCGCAAAAACTGACTCAGGATGAATGGGTGTTCACGCTTAGTCAGAAAAAAAAAGTTTATTTGGAGGCGTATAATATATTATAGAATAATCCCATTCATATAAATTTCGAAACATGGTATCTGCTTTTTGAATATGGGAATGAGAAATTTTGGCTACTTTAATTTATTTTTTAGTCTCAAAATTCTATGTGAAATTGTAAATAAAATCGTAGGATAGCAGAAATCATAAAATCATTATTACCGGGTTCTTCTGGCACATCCTCCACCACTTTCAAGTCCACCTCATTTTTGCAGCCGGTGGCTAAAAACCCAAGCTCCTCGCACCCCCTGAAGGTAGATTTGCAGGACCTAGTTTGGTTAGCCACTTGCCGATCCACTCTTTTTCGCAGACACACTCCCATGGATTATCTGCAGATTAAAATTTATTTTGCAGTTGTCATGATACAGAATACTGAATAGTTACCTGACAAGTCAACAGACTTCATTTTTTCGGCATTCAAGGAATCAAAGACCCCTTCAGGCAAATAGTACAAGTGATTAGTATTCAGGAACAGGCTGGTCAAATTGCCTAGGCCTTTCAAAGCATTCCTTCTGATCTAGAAAAAGTAGTGGGTTAATTTGAGAGATATTCAGACCAGCAAGTAAATGACACTTGCCTTGGTAATCTTGTTGTGGTCAAGAGACAGGCTCTTTAAACTGGTCAAAATGTTTAGATCCCCATTTTCAACAATTTCAATCAAATTGTTCGAGAGGAACAGATTGCGCAACTTTTGCAATGGTCGCAAAATGGATTGAATTACTGTATTCAAAAAAATAAATTTATCGAAAAGGCTGTAAATATTAATGAGAACTCACAAGCAGAGCCTTGAGGGCCAACTAAAGTGCATGAAAGTGTGGAGAGTAAGTTGTGTTGCAGAGAAAGCACTGAAAAAATATTTAGTTGAATAATCGGCAAAAAAAGGTTTTCAGTGCGGCTGACTTGAAAATGTTGAAACTTTCTAATTTGTATCCCCTTTTTAGTCAATTTGCAAGGAAGGGACCCTGACTGTGACCTAGAAAAAATTCGACGAAAAATCGTTTTTTTGCATATTCTTGTAGAGAATGCCCAAGTTCTTTATAAAGCTCTGAAGGTCTATAAAAAGTAATACGACTGACATTACAAAGTTCTAAAAGCACCTCGGCCACGGGTCAATGCTTTACTTTTTGCCGGTACCTAGAGCTAGGGAACCAAATTTACAAGGAACTATTCACGTTCTAGAAGAATACACGTTCTGAAGTTTTCATCGAAGTTTCGCAAGTCATACTCGGGTTCCATCCCTTGTAAGTTTTAAAAAAGCAAAGACTGACCAGTTAAGTGAGGTAGAGCATCGAATGCGCCACACTCAAGCCCAGTAATGTTGTTTTCGGCCAGCGAAAGCGAAATCAATGGACTTTTATGGAGGCAGCTCAAATCCTGCTGTTCTACTTTTGTGATCTTATTCCGATCCACATTGAGTAGGGAGAGACCTGTCAGCTCTTTTAGAGCTACTCGTTGAAGGCTCTGGACTCGGTTCTTGTTGATGTAGAGTCTTTTTAGAGCTGGCAGATTGCTAATTTGCAGCTAAAAATTAAAATTTTGTTTATTTAAAAAACGCAATCTAGTAGGTTACCTCTGAAATCTGATTCGACCCCAAATCAAGGTTGCGTAAATGTCTCATTTCCGAAAAAGCATCATTATCTATCCAGGCTATTTGGTTTCCATTCAAGTTGAGCACTTCTAGGTTAGTCAATCCCCGGAAAGTGTTCCTGTAAATTTTTTTCAATGGTCTTTTGTAGACTATGAACCAAATTTTAGGCGAATGTACAGGGTGGCCTATCTTCGTGCGACCTTTGCTTTTTGCCATAACTTCTTGTCATCTTATCAGTTTTTTCAAACTTTTAAAAAAAATGCTCGTAAGACTAGGTGAATCAAGATGACAAAAAAAGAGTAAAAGAGCAATAAAAAACTGGCAAAAATTGACACTGAAAAATCGGTAAAAATTAGCAAATTTTTAAGACTCTTGAAAATGCAATTCAAGTCGAGACATTTTTGAAAAAAGGTCGTCTCAAAATTTCCATATAATCCAATTTTTATCCTGAACGTTTGTTTGATAATAAGATTTAAAATTGAATTAGCCGGATCAACTGGATTGGATTAATCATGCTTAGCATCAACCGGAGCCGGAAGCAGTTGTTTTTATTCACAAAAAATTTTATTCCAATGATTTTTCCGGGGGTATTCTGCAAATATTCCAATTACCCGGCCCTTGAAAAATTTTAGCATCTCAAAAAAAACCCTTCTTACAAGGGCACTTAATTTCAGCGGGGCTTAATTTTGTTACTTTCTTGGCAAGAAAAATCAAGTAAAATGATGGCTAATTTGACTTATATCTCAGAGTGAAAATGAAATCGAGACTAAGTATTTTTAACAGCTATGAAACTTTCATATAAAGCCTTTCTTGAATTTTTCGAATGCTGATTGATGGACCAAAAATTAGTTAATGAATGTGAAACTGACTTGGTGATGTTGACTAGTCGGTTATTCTCCAAGTTGAGTGTTTTGACATTGGTCAATGAGTTAAATGTGCCATCCTGTATGCTGACTATTTGATTGCCACTCAACATCAATGTTTCTAGTTGCCTCAGCTCATCAAAGTGTCCTTGCTTGAGTGCCATCAATTTATTGCCAGATAAGTCGAGAGAGTGCAGAGAGTCCAAATCCGAGAAGGTTTTGCTTTCGATTGTTTTCAAAATGTTGTTTTTGAGGCGCAAGTTCTTTAAGTGTTTCATGTTGCTAAAAGCTCCTTTGCGGAACACGCTCACAGCAGAATTTTCAATGGCAAGGGTGTTTGGGCGCACCTAGACAAGATAAATATTTAGTCGGATTTTAGCGTGTAATAATGATTTATTTTTTCAAAGAAAATCCGAACGCGTTAAACCATAAAAATATTTGAGCACCTTAAAGGAGCTTACCAGCGCATCACACTGCAAATAAAGGCGAGAAAAAGTAGGCAGAAAATTTTAATCGGATCAGGTAGAACGCTTGTGAAAATATTTCAAGGTAGAAGAACACTGCTGCTCCCCGCCTTTTTGTCGCTGTAACGGACTGGTATGCCCTTCTAAACTAGGCAGAAAAAATCTGTCTTTGAAAAGTACAATTCCCATCCCTGATGTTAAAGGGTCATTGCCACCTGTTTTGAATTGTCCCCCGCCAATTCAAATTTTTATGCCTAATCATTCAACTTCTGTTCGGATTTTTCAGCTTGATTTCTAACAAAACAAGTCCTAAAATTAAATTTAGGTATAGTTCTGAAAACAAGTTAAAAAATCTGTACAGAAGTTCAATAATTAAGAAAAAATTGAATTGGCGGGGGACAACCGTTGTCGGAGACGGCAATGGCCCTTTAAGGGTTTGGTAACCAGAGAATTTCGATTGATTTTGGTGACGCATCGAAAATAATTTCAGAATTATTTCGCTTAATTTTAATTTTTTTAAACTTGACTTTTTTGCAAGGTTGCTTTGGCCACAATTCGTATATCTTTTTATTTTAGGTGACTTACATTCGCGAACAGGTTGTTAGGAAGAATGCTGAAGAGAGAGTTCCAAATCCACATCTGAGAAATAGAAATAGTCTCATTCAGAGAATTGAGTGCCCTAAACACTGCTGGCATGCTTTGTTGTGTGCACCCAATCCAGATCCCATTGTTTTGGGGGTCTTGAGATAATAAAATATGGTCTTGAACGCCAAATGCTTCAAATCCGTGCGGCAAGCAGCGACAAGCAGGCTACAATTTATGAGTGATTCAACAAAAAGAAATTAAAAAACAACCAACCTCAGCTCCTGGCTCTGTTGTAGCCTTCTGAAAGGATTCTTCTATTTTCGCACATGGATCAACCAGGGTAGAGTTGTTGGGCTGGGCTGTGGAATGGCACCTCAGCAGCAGGAAAGAAATAACAAAGGAAGTGTTGATCGAAAAACGTGACATCCTCATATCATAGTTAAGTGGAAATTTTTTTATTAATATTAATATATTTGTTGTTAGCAAGCAGAATTATTGATCGTCCTGAAACTTTTGACTTGTTATTGTCAATAGCTTCTATAATTTACTGCAAAATCACATAAATAAATTAAAAGCATAAAAAATAAAAGGTTCTATGACAAGAAACTAGAAAATTGAGCTAAATTTTATTTTTATATTTTTCCGGTACTTATCCCGTTTCGTTAAGCTAGCCCACCCTTGCCTAAGCTTAAAATACACACCACGAAAAGCAATTCAAAGAGGGGCAATAAGCCAAACGGCAATAGTACCCACATATACGTGTGCACAGCACAGTTTCTATGTGCGATAGTCGATTAAAAGTGAAAAAGTTTCTAAATCCATCACTTTTTTATGTTCTACAAAATTTTTTGTCAAAATTACCCTAAAATACCCTAAAAACCATATGACATTCAAAAGTTGAAGTCAAAAATTTTTGAGAAAAAAATATAACTGTTTAATCCAAAACTATTTAGACATGTTTCTTGTATCATATTCAGCAGAAAAAATCAGCTCAGAACGTGTTTTAGTCAATTTTTAGAAATTTGGGGGGTGATCTGGGGGGGGGGTGTGATGGTTTGGTTGGTGGGTGCGCTAAACGGGATAAGTACTTTTTCAGTTTTAGAAAAAGGGTTTATTAGAGCTTATATGGTAGTTTAATTTTTATTTAAAAATGGCCATTTCATAATTGGATCGTTTAGCCATTTACGAATTTCAAATTATAAATTTTCGTACAAAAGAAAACAATCGTGCCATTTTTTTACAAATGGTGTTGACACCTGAATATGAAAAAATACGTGTGATAAGGCCGTTCGTTCGGTGAATGTTATGCACCATTCAATAAAGCAAGAAAAACTGTACCAGATAGTTCTCTGAAGAATCATAAAAAAAATGTTTTAGATTATTTAAGCGAAAGTCTCTAAAAAGCTTTTAAATTTCAACCTTGAAGCATTTTGACGTAAAACTCCACTCCCGCTAGACAAATCCAAAGCTCTGACAACAGATCCGGGTTCAGCGTGGTCGATTTGCTTATGAAAGTGCTTTTTAAATTAAAAAATCACCGTCAAATTTGAATTCCGCTCAAAAGAATAATTATTTAAACTTTCGAGAAATATTCAAAAATTTTAAGTTTGACTTAAGTCCGACTTCCAATTATCAAGCCCCCATGGTGTAAATACCAAAAATTATCAGCGTAAAATTCTGCGCCAGAATAATGCAAGTTTCCATCTGAGTGTCGAAGTGCTAAACAAATAATGGTAAGAAATAATGTAAAAACAAATAAAATACACTTTTTCGCCAAAATTTCATAATAAAAAATTTTGACCACAAAATTAAGCAACCTATGATAAATTAAAAAATATTTACAAAAAATGAATTTAACATATTATTAAAAAGCTAATAATTAAAAAATGAGTAAAATGTGGCACATGAAGCACAAGTAAAAGTTGAATCCCGCAGATTGGGAGGAAAAGAGGCTCCTAGTTCTCTCCTGTTTTGTGGTACTGACTGCTGCAGCAAAGTAACCACCGCTGGTTTTTCGTACCAGGCACGGGAGGCAAAGGAAGATCCAGTCGCGACTGGCTGTTCTCCCCCCCCCCCCACTCTCTTTCTTTGCTTTCGCTGCCTTCTCTGCCAGTGGTGCAGCAGTGTTTAGAGGCCATTTGCAGAGGCAGACACATCAAGTCCCCCTTCCACCCTGCAATTACTTTGCACTGGACACTGCCCCTACGTCCAACCTTTGCCGGATAGAGAAAGGTTAAAAAGGGGCTTATTCCACTTTTAGAAAGATGTTTTTAACGATCATGAACAAGGAATACACAAATTTAGAAGTGGATGTCCTGTTTGGACTGAAAATTGAAAAAAGTTGAGATAAAAAGAGACAGAGTCCCAGCCGGGCTAGAACCAAATATTAATTCCAAAATTTACACTGAAACTTTTACGGGGCTGTACCCCGAAATTTAAGCGGCGATTTGCTAAGTGGTCGATTTGATAAGCGGTCGTTTTGCTAAGAAAAAAAATTTAAGCGCGATTTTGCTAAGAATTCATAATTTAAGCGCCAATTTGCTAAATAGTCGTTTTGCTAAGAGTTTTTTTTGCTAAGTAGTTGTTTTGATAAAGATCTTGTTTGTTAAGCTACATCTTCTTCAGTTCGGTTTAATTTCGGGGTACAGACCTTAAAACCCAAACGATTCAATCCAAAATCGTGTTCTAAAAACTGTTTAATTTGAATCAAAGTCTTCTGGACTGATTGCAGCCAGAAAGATTCGAACCAGTAACCTTGGTGATGAGTATATGGACCTCTTCGCCTCAAAATTATGATAAAAAAGGTATGCACCCAGGTGGATTCGAACCAGCATCCTCGGCGGTGGCTATCCACGTGGTCGTCCACTTAGATCAAAAAAATTTTTTACGTTTTCGGATTCCAAAACAATTTTTCTGCACTAATTCGAGCATGCTGAAGATGGTTTGACAGTGGTAAAATCACATTTCATCGATAAATTTAGAGTTATTGTGAAATAGAGTTATTGTGCAAAATCGAGAATTTACGATAACTGAAAAATTTCTCGATAAAACGTGATTTTAACACTGTCAAATCATCTTCAGCATGCTCGAATCAGTTCAGAAAAATTATCTTGGAACCCAAAATGTGAAAAAAAAATTGATCCAAGGTTGCTGGTTTGAATCCACATGGGTGCACACTTTATTTTTTACCGTAATTTCAGATATAAAAAGACTAACGTTTGACCTTTCAGGTCATTTAGGTAAATATACCCCTACTCTTGAGTTACCTGGATATAAACCTGTCCAGGTGGTACCCAACCCTAGATTTGGGATTGGGTAGGTGAAATCGCACTTCAGGTCTCAA
The DNA here is from genome assembly GCA_004194705.1 of Ditylenchus dipsaci. NCBI lineage: Eukaryota > Metazoa > Nematoda > Chromadorea > Rhabditida > Anguinidae > Ditylenchus > Ditylenchus dipsaci. Next base: position 28,594 of record SADC01001005.1, read on the forward strand.
CAAGTCCAATTATTCACAAATTTTTTCGGTTGGAAAAATAGATTTTTTTATTTAAATGAACTTTTTTATTTTTATGCCATCCAGGTGGACATCCACCTGGTGTAGGTGATACCTACACCAGGTATTGAAGTTGGGGTGTGTAAAATCGCAACTTTGCGCTCAACAAACCCAATCCCCCACACAATTTAAAGTTAGAAAAATGACTTATTTTTTATTTTTAAGAAATTTTAATTTTTTAGGTTTGGGTTTGGTTTGGCTATTTGGGTGGTTTAGGATGATTCGGGGTAGTTTGGACACAATCTGAAAATATCGATTTACCTAGATCGCACGTTGAAATCAGCAAAAACAAAAAATTCGGCGGAAAAATGTCCGATCCCCTATTAGAACATTCAGAAAAAGGGAAAGTACAAAAAGGCAGAAAAGTTCTTAGCAAAGAATGCCTCAGCAATTATATTTTTAGCGAATGGGCGCCTTAACAAAAAAATTCTTAGCAATTTGTCGTTTAGCAAAAAAAATTATTGGCAAAACGATCGCTTAGCAAATCGACCACTTAGTAAAGTGTCGCTTAAATTTCGGGGTACAGCCCTTTTACGGAACTACACGGCTTTTTAGAACGTTCGAAAAAGTACGATTTAGATTTTTAGACATCTTTCTATGGTGCAGTGGTAGTTTTCCGTCAATAGTTTAGCCCTGTTTGAGTACTTTTTTCGTACTTTTATGCAGCATGTTTTGCATATTTTCCATTTTTAGTGCATATTTTGCATATTTTGCAATTTTGACGCATATTTTTTGCATATTGTAGAAAATCTCAGAAATTTTTGGGTTAAAAGATGTTGCAGCATGCCAAATCTCATCTTTTGTGTATAAATAAGTAAATTTCTTAGTTTCCAAAACCAGGACACTTTATTGTCAAGCGTGTAAGAAAGCGATTTTTTTTACTAAATAACCTTTATTGAGGTAGCTAACGTTTCAGTACCGTGCAATTCATATTTTCAGTTAAAGTAGCAAAATAACAGTGCAAAGCACCGATTTGGTTTGTAAAAGATATTAATTTCGAAAATCGCAAAATGCACATTGTTTATATTTGCGAGAAGATGCGAAAAAGTGGCAGGAGTACAGAACCCCTAAATGTCTCGAAATTGCTTTACAAATATTTTTTTTTGCAACTTAGCTAGTAAATGGCGGTCAACACTTTTCAAAAATCTTTTTCGACTGAAATCCTGCGGCATCTTCATGGGTGCAGAAAGTTTTTTTAAAGCTATATTCAAATCCTAGGTCAAATGGGACGTCAAATAAATTAAATCCTAAAGTCAAATAAATTAAATCCTTAGGTTAAATCACCTTGCTTCAGCAAAGCCATATGTCAAATTTTGGTCAATTTTTTTTGCAAAAAAATTTAGCATTATCCAAAAACTATCTTTTAACTATCTGCTAAAGCCCCGAGAGGTCATTTTCCCTATACCGTTTTCGAGTTTTATAGTGTTTTAATTAACAATTTTTTTTCGAAAAATCTGACGGTGGGAGGGCTATAGCCCCCTTACGATAAAAACGTACCCTCAGCCCCCTCTGGCTACGCCCTTGAGTATACGTACGGTAAAAGTTCGGATTTTTCGAAAAGCTGGGATGTGTGGGGATGTGCTGGGATCGCTATCCTTCCCGAACGGGATCCCGATTCCAAAAATTTCGGTGCTGAATGCCGATCCCGAATCCCTCCCGATCGATTTTGAAAATCTCGATTCCGAAAATTGCCAAATCCCGATGAGCATTTTCAAAAGCATTTTTGGCCAGAAATATTTTCATTTTTGCATGATCTTTTTTTTAATTTTTTTTCTTTTGTACAGATTTAGTACAGCGGAAGCACGTGCCACCCCTATCACTTACCCCCTTCTCCCTGGGTGGGCTCCTGCCCGAGCATATGCTCGAAAATATTCTGCTCGAGCGTTTTGACAACTCTCATTCTTTTCTAACAAGAAGTAAAAAATATTTTTTTTAATTCCCGAGAAAACCTCAAACCGGTGTTGTCTTTTCCGGATGATTCGAAAATCAGTGGTCTTCATATTCAACTTGCATCCTGGAAGTTAGTTTTCATACTGGAAATGACGCCAGTAATCAGAACTTAATTTCGATTGTATAGTTGCTTAACACGTCCCAACCTGACTGTAAGATCGGCAGCTTTTGGTGCGAAATTTCGTGGAGAGTCCGAATCTGCAAGTAGTTTTTCGAAAAAACCGGTCTGGCTCGAGATTTTGACCGATTTCTCAATGACGATGAATGTGACTTGGGTATGCTCGAAAAATCAGCTGGTACTCAAATATTTATACACACCGTATAAATTAAGACCGAGTAGCGCCAACTTTATATACCAACCGAAAGCTGATGGCATGCCTATTAATGCTCCACTTGCCAATTTTCCCCTCGGTCAGTCTACATTGAGAAAATGGACTTTGAAAGTGAGATGTTTTTTGTGTACAATATGGTCAAGTTTTGTCTTATTTTTCTCGTTTGCAGCGTAGCGTAAAAGTAGCGTAAAAAGGCCTACACAAAAAGGCCTATAACTGCCCCGGACTACCCCAAACCATCCTAAACCACCCAAAGTACCCTAAAACCACCTTAAATACCCCCAAACCGAACCCAAACCCGAAAAATTAAAATTTCTTGAAAATAAAAATAAACCATTTTTTGAGTATCCAGGTGGGTGGCCCTAAAAATAATTTTTTTTCAAAAAATAGAAACGAATCATGCCAAAATATGTGAAATTGTGTAGGGAATCGGGTTTGTTAAGACCAAATTCCCAATTTTCCCCAAACAAACCCCAAAATCTGGGTAGGTAACACCTGACCAGGTAGGTATCCAGGTGGATGGCCCTGAAAATAAAAAATTTGAAAAATAGAAAAAGCCATGCCATCATATGCAAAATCGTTATGATCGTAAAAAAGCACTTCATAAATTGCAGAATATGAAAGTGTTTTGTTGTAAAATTTTGGCCGCTTTGAGCGGCCATCTAGCATCAGTAGGACGTGATGAATTGAGTTTTTTCAAGGCTTCTTTTTTCAAATGTGCTGCTGGGCCCCTAGTTTCTTGAAAATAAAAATAAACCATTTTTTCTAACTTCACATTGTGTGGAGAGTTGGGTTTTTTTCCAACTTCAATACCTGGTTTTCCCCATTTCAATACCTGCTACAGGTACCATCTGACCAGGATAGCGTAAAAATAAAAAAGTTTATTTTTAAAAAAGCCAAAGTGCGATTTTGCCTACCCAACCCCAAACCTGGAGTAGGTACCAACTGGACAGTTTGATATCCAGGTAACTCCAGAGAAGGGGTATATTCACCCAAATGTCCTGAAAAGTCAAACCTTAGTCTTTTTATATTTAAAATTATGGTAAAAAATAAGGTATGCACCCGGTGGATTCGAACCAGCAACTGCGTCGTCCACTTGGATCAAATTTTTTCCACGTTTTCGGATTCCAAAATAATTTTTTCTTCTCTAAGTCTAGCATCCTGAAGATGGTTTGACAGTGATAAAATCACGTTTTATCAAGAAATTTTTGAGTTATCCTAAATTCTTGATTTTGAGAAATCAAGGGTTCAGAATAACTCGAAAATTTCTGATAAAACGTGATTTTACCACTGTCACACCATCTTCAGCATGCTCCAATTAGTGCAGAAAAAATGTCTTGGAACCCGAAAACGTGAAAAAAGATTTTCGATCCAAATGGAGACCACATGGATAGCCACCGCCAAGGTTGCTGGTTCGAATCCACCCGGGTGCATAACTTATTTTTATCATAATTCTGAGTGTTTGAGTGGTGTATAGCTCCATATATTCATCACCAAGGTTACTGTTTCGAATCCTCTGGGTACAATCAGTCCCGAGTAGAGGACCCTGATTCAAATTTAACCCTTTTTCAGAACACAATTTTCGATTGAATCATTTGGGTTTTTAGCTCTTACAGATGATAAAAATTTTGTAGACGAAATGACCTGTGGACGAATTGATTTAGATGGTTGTGGATAAGGTACCATGATTTTTAATAAATTTTAGCCAAATCTAAACTTTTTGGATTCTGGACGTGGATGCTCGCTTCGGGTAGGTACCACAAGGTCCCTATATCCAATCTGAGATTTAAATGGTCCTATAAAAATTAGTTTATGACTATTGGTCAAGAAAAAATAATGTCTGCTACCACAAGGATTCGAACATGATCATTACCTGAAAGCATTTTGTTGGCCTTTTTACTGTAGGCCTTTTTACCGTAGGCCTTTTGCATAGGCCTTTCTGTGTGGGCCTTTTTGCGTAGGCCTTTTTACTGGACACCTGGTGCGGTGGATGTGATTTAGGTTACATTTTTAAATGTCGCAAGTTCGACCCACAGTAGAGCACATTTTGAATTATCGAAAAATTTTACATTTTTGACTCACTGGTTATTTATTTTTAGTTTGTTACATACCGTAAATTCTTTAACAAAAGGACACTCTCTAATGAACGGACACACTCTAATTAACGGACATGTGTGCGAAGGGGCTGAAAAATAAAAGGACACTCTCTTATAAACGGACACCACAAATTTTATTGAACAAATTCAACTAAAATCAATCATCAAACAACAAATATTATCTTTGCTAACATTTTCAAGGCTGATTTCGGGCGACGGTGAATTCATCTACACCGAATTCATCTACACCTAATTTATCTACATCGAATTCATCTACATTTTGGCATTCTGTTTGTGACACTACAAATTGATTTTGCTTTCTTACGAAAATTCTAGTAACGGCTCTGACTCTAAAAGATCTTTAGCGGTCAGATTATACTGTAGGACGTCCTGGAAGTAAGCCTTATTCATTACTTTTCAGAGTAGACGTATGTTTTGTTTTACCAAGAATGTTCCCTAGCATCACAGTTAAAATGGTCAACAAAAACAAGCTTAGCTACGCGAGTGACGGTAAATTTTTCCCACAGAAACAAGTCTATTGGAAAAGCAGCCTCGCCTTTTGTCAAGCAAAATATAATCTGCTCTATGGGGCAAGATAAGTCTCCACCACATCAAAAATGCCCATTATACCAGATTTTTTTTAATATTAAACTTAACTGGACGAGTTGAAATACAAGAATATAGCACGTACATAACGATCCATTCACTCTTACTATATGGCCATTTTCCGTGTCTGTCTGTCAGTCACAAAAAATGTTTGGAGTGTTCCACTGATCGTATCGTTATTCTGTTAGCACCATTCGACTCAGCGTGCTCGGTTTCCTTCTTGGAAAACTCTTAAAAGTTAGGATCGGTTGAGTGAAAAAAAAAGTTATGGCCAAACCAAACTTTGGCCAAAAACCACAGGGGGTACCAAGGCATTTTCAAGTGAATTTTAGTTTCTTTGCAGGACCAAGGCATGCATGATGGTTCGTATTCTGGTGGTGGCATGCATTATTATTTTGTCTTGAAAGGATTAGTTAGTGTAGTATATGATTAGTAGGTGGCCTGGAAAGCTAGGTAAGTGGCTTGGTAGGGTATGTAGGTGGCCTGGTAGGGTACGTAGGTAGCCAGGTGGGGTACCTACGTGGGCAGGCAGGATATGCAAGTGGCCTGATAGGCTACCTGGGTGGGCAGGTAGGGTACCAAAGTGTCCTAATAAGATATATAGGTGGCCTGGTAGAGTAGGTAGGGGCCAGGTGGCGTACCCAGGTGGCCAGGTAGGATATGTAGGTGGCAGAGTAGGGTACGTAGGTGGCCAGGTGAGGTACCCAGGTGGCAGGTAGGGTGCCAAGGTGTCCTAATAGGATAAGTAGGTGGCTTGGTAAAGTACGTAGGTGGCCAAGTGGAGTACCTAGGTGGCCAAGTAGGATATGTAGGTGGCCGGGTAGGTCAGGTAGGTGGCCTGGTAGGGTACCCGGTAGGCAGGTAGGTTACCAAGGTGTCCAGGTAGGGTATGTAGGTGGCCGGGTGGGTCAGGTAGGTAGCCTGGTAGGGTACCACATGGCCAAGTAGGATATGTAGGTGGCCGGGTGAGTCAGGTAGGTGCCTGGTAGGTACTCAGGTGGGCAGGTAGGATGTGTAGGTGGCCGAGTAGGTCAGGTAGGTAACCTGGTGGGGTACCCAGATGCGCAGGCAAGATATGTAGGTGGCCTAATAGGGTACCCGGGCGGGCAGATAGGATATCTAGGTGGGTACTTAGGTGGATATGTAGGTGGGTACCCAGGTGGCCAGGTAGGATATGTAGGTAGCCGGGTATGTCAGGTAGGTGGCCGGGTAGGGTACCCGGTATGCAGGTAGGGTACCCAGGTAGGCAGGTAGGTTACCAAGGTGTCCAGGTAGGGTATGTAGGTGGCCGGTGGGTCAGGTAGGTGGCCTGGTAGGGTACTCAGGTGGGCAGGTAGGGGTACAGGTGGGCAGGTAGGTACCAGGTGGGCAGGTAGGGTATCCAGGTGGGCAGGTAGGGTACCACGGTGTCCTAATAGAATATGTAGGTGACCTGGTAGTGTACCCGGGTTGGCAGGTAGGAAACCAGTACGGGTCTCAAACCACGTGGGGCCACAAAATCACTAGAATAGGGCCCAAACACGAGGGACCACTCAACCACGTGCAAAAACAATGCACACACCCGAACCACTTTAGACAGGCAAATCACGCAGGCACACCGACAAATCATAAGAGGGCCTCACCAGGATGGGAGTTTCACCTACTTTCCGCGCCGCGTAGCGAAGTGGCGCCTACTAGGTAATGGATGAAGCCCAAACGAAGAGAACATTCTCTAACTACCGAAATGGGTCTTTGACCACGTGAATAAGGCTCTATCGGCGCCAGTGAAGACTGCAAGTGATTGATGTCACTTATATCTGCTCAGTTTGTTCACGCCACACCAAATCATTGATATCGACGATGAGTACTTGAACCACGTAGATTGATCATAAGCACTGTGATGAAGCCGGAAGCACAGGGATGCACTCGAATGAGTTAGGTGCAGGTGGCCACCTGGGATGTGGCCGATTTATATTAGTGCCCAGAATATGTATATTAGTGTCCAGAATATGTAATATGTATCGGCGCCAGGAAAGCTTGCAGGTAGTCAAATGCACCATTTTGAGCCTGCATGGACACACCCTGAACTACCCAGGATGGACCCGAATGACTAGGGAAGTTTCCGAACCACTAGGATAGTACCTAAACCACCAGAAAAGTACCTAAACAACCATAATGGTGCATGAACTAACGTACCCACATGGCAGGTAGGAATATGTAGGTGGCCGGGTGAGTCAGGTGGGTGGCCTGGTAAGTAAATGAGTCCTGTACTCAAACTACCACAAAAACGTGTGAAAGGTAGTGGTGGTCTGTGTGCTTTTCATGTTCGCACCAGCTAAGTCGGTGGTGCGTTTCTCGCTCATGTTCGGCGCCAGCAAAGCTGTCTGGTAGCAGCGTGTGCTTGCTCTTTATCGTCGCTGCCTGGTGGACGCATCTGATGGAAGTACCCAATTAGCTGGTGGTACCGCTATCGTAGTAGTGCCCCAGTAGAAGTAGTTTCACCTGGTACTGGTGACCTGTTTATAGTACCATGTGGTGGTACTTAGCTGGCGGTATCCAGGTAGTGTTACCAGTTGATGGTGAGCAGCCGATGGTACCCGGCTGTGGAACTCAAGTAAGTGAATTCCAGATGTTGGTACCAGACAAAGTTACTTAAGTAGTGGCACTCAGAAGTTGATCCTCAAGTAATGATGCTTTATTATTTCTACGGATACCGTATTTCCTGTAAATAAGGCGGCACCCCCAACTTCGAGGGTCTATATCTCGAAGCAGAGTAAATATTTTGGTTATCTGTTTGATGCGTTTTTTTAACTCCCACGAGCTCTACCGATTCAAATTTTTAATTTTTTGGTGAGCACCCAAAATCTCGAGATTGAATTCAAATTTTTCGGATTTTCAGAGGTTTTGAAAAATAGGCGGCATGCCGCCTTAATTAACAGGAAATACGGTATGAATGCTGAAAATCAGAAAGAATGATGACCCGGGTATTTCTGCATAGTGAGTACGCAGAATTCGTTCTGCGCCGCGTAGCGGGGTGGCGCCTTCTAGTTTATATTAAATGACCGGTTTCATAACCGGTTATATAACCATCAACCCAACCCTAATTTAAGGCGCGTCCCCAATGAATGCAATGTAGAGTGCGATGTAAATTGCAAAAAACGTATGTAGATTTTTTTCTCGGCCGAACTTTTTTTCTGTTGGTACATTTTTGTAGCTGATATGCAGGGCTACGCAATAAAAAAAATTCAGCCACATATCGCTGAAATTTTTGATAAAAATGCGTTTATTTTCACTCTACATCGCACTCTACATTGCACTCATTTAGTGAGATGTAAAGTGCGATGTAGAGTGCAAAAAAGACTTTTCATCAGCGATATGTGGCTGGAAAAAATTTTATTTTGTAGCCCTGAATCTCAGTTACAAAATGGGACCAAACAGAAAAGAAAGTTCGGCCGAGAAAAAAATCTACAGCCGTTCCCGCCTAAACAACTCAAAAAAAATCGCTCACTCATTGGGGACCGTGGTGCGCAAAACAGATAAATTTATCTGAACCGATAAATTTATCTGCCAGATACAATTTTATCTGACAGATAAAACTTATCTGCCCAGATAAAATTCGGTCTGTTTCGATGTAAAATCAAAATCATTAAAAAAATAAAATGGGTTGCACACTTGCAAATCTATAGAAATTTTCAAGAACAATAGTGATTAAAATAGCTGATGGGTTTCCAAACTTTTTCAGCCAGGATTTCTGGCGAAACCCATCAAATATTTTAGTCACTATTATTCTTGTAAATTTCTATAGATTTGCAACTGTGAAACCCATTTTTTAATTTTCTAATGATTTTTATTTAAAATGGACCGACCTCGAATTTTATCTGCCCGATAAAATTTTATCTGGCAGATAAAATGTATCTGCAGATAAATTTATCGGTTCAGATAAAATTTATCTGTTTTGCGCACCACGTTGGGGACTTAGCTTATACCCACGTCATTTAGGAGTTTGTAAAAATAAATAAACCTGTTTGTCTTATGGCTCTTTTAGATCTTGAACAAAAGGTCAAGATGAGGACAAAAACCAACTTTTTGCTGTCGTTAATTTCACATCATATAATTTTCTTTAAATTAAGGGAATAATAGCTGCTATACTTAACATACAAATACCCATCTTGCTGGGAGATTTGATCAATGTGATCGCGAAGAGTTTGACCGCAAAAGTCGCTGTAGAAATTTCCAAAATCAATCCAATTGCTGCCCATTTGCTTGTTCTGTATGCTGGTCAGGTAACTTTATTATTGAAAATTTTGGTATAGTCAAACTTCTCATTAATATGACTCCAAGGGACCGGTTCGAGCGTTATGTTAATGAGAAGTTATGTTAATAGGAAGGTCAGTTTCAATGGGTTTCTTTGCAAATCAACCAAATAGATCCGAAAATATGTTATGTTAATGCGAAGTTCGATTGTAGGCGGTAATACAAAAAAATATTAATGTATTCAAGGCGGTATTCACGTTCCTATACATCACTTGCCTGTCCATCATGGGCGAGAGGATCGCAGCTGATTTACGTGTTCGACTGTTTGAACATTTGCTCCAATTCGACATGACCTTCTATGACCAGCAGAGGACTAGCGAGCTAAATGACAGGTTGAATTTCGATGTGCAAGAGTTTAAAAGCTGTTTCAAAGCATGTGTCGCTCAAGGACTTAGAACTTCAGCCCAGGTTAATTTTCATAGCCAAAAACATTTGCTTGAGATTTAAATATATACATACCGTATTTCGTCTAATAGAAGACCCGGGTGTTATTTTTTCAACCTCCCTCTAGGGGGGTGTTATAAATTAGAGGGGGGTGTTATAATAGAGGGGGGTGTTCAATATTTCAACCATGTCGCGCCAAAGACGCCGGATTTTTTAAAAAAAAACAACAAAAAAATTAGACAATCGAAGGTTTATTCCCAAACCATTAATCAAAACCAGGAGGTAAAACGAACAACCAGAACAATCTAAAATCATAACAACAACCAGGAGGTGGAAACAAAAAAATCCGTTCCAAAAAAAAATTCGATTTGCTTAATGGTTTTGACTCTGGGGGGGGGGGGTCTTATATTAGAGGGGGGTCTTATATTTTTTGTTCATCCTCTAGGGGGGCGTTCTATTAGAGGAGGGTCTTATAATAGAGGGGGGTGTTCAATTAGAATTGACGAATTAAAGTCATACTACCACCTAAAATATCATCTTTCAGTAAGAAGTTGGTGATAATTCCAAATTTCTTTATTCCCAACGTCAAATTTTTAATAAACGATCCAAACCGAAACTAAATCCGAAGCCAAATGATCATAAACAATGAGGGACAAGCTAAATAATATTTCAAGCAATCTCTTCGTTCTCTTCCACTTGATGCTCAAGATGCTGTCCCGCCATGCCACCACCACACCATCAGCGTTCTGAAGCACGGCCTTGATTGCAACATCTGTGGGCCAGATTTGATTCTTCATCGAGAGGTGCGACTCAAACTTGTCCATTGGATCAGCCCCGTTGGACCAAACCTGTTAAATAAAAATATTGAAATGAAAGACGAAACCAAAAACATAAACATACCGCTAAAGTCTCATTCGGTCCAATCGTCTGATTTGCGCGGAATCGATAAGAGACCTCTTTTAGACCCGCAGTGCTAACAATCTTCCATCCTCCAATAGCGCAAACTGTGTCCCCAGTGTTTCGAATGCGAATAAAGGAGCCATCAGTGCCAATCTCTTGCACAGTCAATGGGCCAATGGCGCCACTCTTGGACTAAAAAGAGAAGATTGAATTGATATGTAGGAAAATATTCGCCCCACCGTATATGTCTTTTGAATCTGACTAACTTCTAAACTGTCATTGAATCGACGGCGCTTAGCATGACGACGAAGAGTAGGCTGGATGACCCCGGGCAACGAATCTTCTTGAGGCGTGCTGCACAGCGGTGGGCTTGACAACCCCCTTTCCGGCGATTATGTTCAGGCTAAAAATATAACACAAGGTGATGGCTGAAAAGGACAAAAGTACCGAATTTCCTCTCCTTCAAGCAGCTTCTGATAAGCCAACAGCTCAGTGTCCAACTGCACCTTGACATCCATCAGACTACGGAATTCCTCCATCATCGCATTTAGGCTGGCCTCCATTTCCAGAATCTTTTCATCTCGCTCCTGCAGGCGCACATCATTGAACTCGCTAAGATAGCGCAAACTGTTCTCAAGCTCAACGATCTTCGAGTTCAGAGCGTTCACATCGATATTGTTTTCAGCGTAAGCCTTTTCCAATTCTTCCATCTTCAGACGGTAGCGAGCAGACTCCTGTTTGGCTTTAAGAGCATTTTCACGGGAACGGTCATCATCTTCCTTTGCTTTAGCCAACTTTCCTTGATATCTGGCATCAACTTCTGCACGAGACTCGGCAATTCGGTGGTCGAAGTCGGCACGCATTGTTTGCAACTGGTCCTGTAACTTGGCTTGATAGCGATTCTCCACTTCGGCACTGAACAAATTCATCTCGGACTGGCGTTTACTACGAAATTCTTCAAAGGCCTATAAAGATGTATGTAAAATAATAGCAATGGAGAAACAGAAATCTACTTTGTTCGAGTTGCACCGCGTAAATTCCAGATCATCTTTATAAGTGGCAAGCTTGTTTTGCAGATCTTTGCGCAGCAGAACCTCATTGTCTAGCTGATTGCGAATGGTGCCGATCTCCTTCTTACATCCTTCCTCCTCCTTTTTAAGCGTCTGAATATAAGCTATGGATATAAAGTCAGTCAACAGGCTAAAAACCTGTAGTTCTTTCTCAGCTAGCTCACAGTGGCCTTTACGGTCGCGAAGGGTAGCCTTGAGATCTTGCATTCGTCCGTAGTCATCCCCTATGTGCTTTTCAGCCACCTTGATTTCTATCTTGAGTCGCTCGGCGGCACTTCGCATGTCTTTGCAGGCATCAGCAGTTTTACTCTGCTCCATCTCAACCTATAGGAGAAAACTAAATATCGATGAGCGGGCTTATAGACTTACTTGGCCTTGTCACGACTAATAGCCTCAAACTCATTTCGAAGCTGACTGATCTTGGACTCATACTGCTTTTCGACTCCACGAACTGTGCTTTTCTCGATCAACTCAGACTCGCGCACTTGGATGTGAAGACGGGCATTCTCAGTCTCTAGACTTCGAACTCGCTAAATTGATTACAAGGTCAGAAGCATTTCATAAAAGAAAGAGATGCACCTCCATGTAAATAGCCAATCTGTCATTTAATCCGCCAGCTTTTCTTTTTCTGCAACCGAGTACGGGCATTAGACTGTCATTTGGAGGCGAGGAAGTACTGAAAACGCTTAATTTACTGAAAACTACAAGGAACCTTCAAGCTACCTATCATTATCGATTTCTCAGAGTCGGGGACGACAGAACTATTTTTTGCCGCTGTTTTCTGCTTTGAACCCATCATCTTGTCGATTGAAAACTGAAAACTGACAAGTAAAAAATGGACGAGGATTAAATGTGCCACCTTTTGGCTGAAAAGTGCCACTTTTTGTCGGTGACTATAAAAAAGTTATGGCCATTTTAAAACCACCGAATTTCTCGAAACACATTGAACAATGGAGAAAGTGACACATTTCAACAAATAGTTCACTTTCCAGCCAATTAGTAAATAGTTCAACAAAAGGTGGCACTTTTCAGCCAAAAGGTGGCACATTTTAATAAAAGGTGGCACTTTTCAGCATTTCAAACCAAAACTCAAAAAGGTGGCACTTTT